>JADZMA010002754.1:0-11128 GCA_020796225.1 Arion vulgaris
CTTGACTAAAGTCAGCATGTGTCTTTGACCAAAAAAGCATGGGATCTCGACTAAAAAATGGTTTCTGTCTAACGGATATAACGCACATCTCAAATATTAGATCGTCATACCCTCAGTGACTTGAATAGAGATTTAAAATTTCCGAGAGAAAAACATTTATAAATAACCATCTAGGGATTAACATTCAATAAAATTAAAAAATTATTAATGATCAAAAAAACAAAAGAAAATTCTTTCATATAACCTTTATTTTTTATTTTTCCCGTCCCTGTGAAAATCTGTCTGAATATTAAATTCAGAAATGTTTTACTCTAGTGGTTTTTGTGTTAGGTGTTGGTGTTCTGCTGTTTCATGGTCCATTGTCCCAAACAATCTACTAACCCACAAACATCCCGTCCCAATCACCCCAAACAAACCCCGATGTTAACTAAAAAAAATTAAAAGTTATATTTTTTAAAGAAAAATGTTTATGTTCAGGTAATTAAAGCAATCTGTTGGTATCATTGGTTGGTATACACTTCATTGTGAATACATTCAAATACCAGTTTAACAATAAAAGCTCTCATCTTTTGTTTGTATGGATCACCATATTATTTTTACAAATCAAAAGCATAATTCTGTTTTTTAATCCAATTTTTCAGGTTTCTTCAAAGTGTCTCCTTCAGTCACGGAATCCCAAAGGTGCAAGAAACATGTAGACAGAAATGGGGACAGTTTTTAAAATCCTTGTTCATGTGATATGAAATTCGGGTACCCCTTTGTGGGGACATTCAATCTTTTCTAAGTTCTTAAAGAAAGTAAAAAAGTACAGTCACATGTTAAACTAAAGTGGAATGTCGAAGAAAATATTTTGTTTTACTGAATTTGGAGACAGATCCAAAATTATGAAAGCAAAATGGAAACTTAAATCAAGTTTTAAATTACATTATCATCCCAACTTGACCAAAAGACAGAACAACATCCCCTCAATAATCTATCATCTGAGTCTCGACCAAAAGAACAACAACCATATTTCATGACCCCTAACCCCCATCAACACCTATGCCCAAGAACAACAGGTTTGTCTAAAAGAACAGGACATTTTTATGCGGTGCCAAAAAAAATCGAATCATGTCAAATGGGAAACTATGTCTTTCTTACCCCCGCAAATTCTCGTACCATCAACTATTCAAGATCGTAAACAATTTGCTGGATATTCATTACAATATTCTACCTTCCACAAAAATCAATCGGGAAATTTTGCGTTGAAATAAAAGAACCTGTGAGACGCGACAGATTCAGTTTTTGAAAAAATTCAACAATTTATTTCTTACGTTAAAGGAAAATACATATATAACAATAAATATTGGCTATGTGTAACTCGGACAAACGTTTACAAAAGGCTTTCAAAAAGTTTTATTAAAACCCAAAAATTTCTAAAACTTTGTCGGACAATCCCCCTTGACTTCTCACATGGAACATGGTTGGGGTAATGTGTCGCTATGAATCAAATACCGGACATATTTATGGAATAGGTGCTGGACGAAAATATGATGTTCAGTATTTAAAAACGACCTGATGGAAATTGAAAAGTATTTACTTATATGACCATTGCTTTTCATGACCCTTCCCCATTAATGTTGAATAAGCGCATGTTTCAAGTTTGTTGGCTTTTTAAAAATTTTTATTTGGACTCAAATTTTATGAATCTGATTCCTACTGAACGTTATTTGATCGGGGCAACCCAAATTCTATACTTAAAAAAACCCACATCTACATGAATCCCCCAGTTATATTGTAAAGTCTGGGTGGGGTAAAGGTTTGTTTCTATCATTTGTCAAAAAGTCTGAAAGCTTTGTGGGGTCAAGGTAAACATGTCTGGAATAGTCATTCTCAAATAACACTTACAAGCCGAAATATATTCCTGGATTTCTTGGCTCTCCTGTAAAAACCTTTTTATTCAAAATTCCCCATGGTAGTATAATCACCAACAGACAGATCGCCCACTACCTGCATGTGTTCTTTTGAATTTTTTTCAAACGTTCCAGTTTTTGTCTGTTGGTTTTTTTTCCAAAGATCCATGTACAGGAATGATCACTTTCAGATTATCTAAACTCGACATGTTTCTCTGTCTTTGATAACAAGATAATAACGGAACAAAATGACCTTCTGAGAATGTATTCACTTTATTCTCTTTGTTAATCTCTTTTGAAGGTGGATGTACTTATCTTTTAAGTACCAATAATTAAATATCTACATAAAATTATTTTTTTTAATGTCTATAAAATGTCTTACATATCCTTTTTATGTTCCAACATTTACCCTTCGTCCGTCTGAAATTGTACGTTTTAGAAGTATATGCGTATATATATATGTCATAAAAATTTTGCGTTTTATCCCGAGAAATGCAACAGATTGAAAAAGATCCTAACAAAACAGCAAAACACATTACTTACTGGGGAAATTATACATATCCTTAACTTATCGTTGGATAGTGTCTGTTATCCTTTGGGCTGTAAAAAAAGTTAAACAACGCCCTCCATGTCTCATCTCGCTAAAAACTATGTTTCCCGTGCCCTTGAATCTCAGAAATGATCTTCGGTACAACATATCAAAGACACTAATTCTGTCTTTCATTTGCTATTGTCTTTCCCCAGGTGGATGATGTCAGCGATGTGTTCTATGGAGTAAAGCCCTGGTCTTCAATTCTATGTCCGTATTTTGCTATCATCTCAGATGTTGACGCTCTTCCTGCCAAAAAGTTGGCTTGAAATTTTTTGCTATATATTTCTTCCTCTATCTGGACTCACTTGATTTTACTGGCAGCCCGTTTTAAACATCCCATTCTCATCACGTAAAAACATGATGCCTTTTTTTATCAGAATCTTAACTACTGAAACAATGAACCGACACACATAGTGTAATAAACATCTAATGACAACATATAGTTTAATAACATAAAAACAATGAGCTGACATTATATGTTTTAAACTAACGGGGACGTATATAGTTTTGAACTCACAATGAGCTGACATCTTTGTTTAATGAACATAAAACAATGAGCGTTTTTGGGTTTAATAACAAACAAAATTGACAGTATATATGTAATAACATAACACAAGGCTGACATCATTATTTTTTAAAAACAAAACACAATGAACTGACCTATATGTTTAATGACATAACACAATGAGCGCATTATATGGTTCATTTACGGGAAGCGACATTTCCCTTTAATATTCGGCGTGGTTTCAGTCATCTTGCGACCAACATGGATGTAAAAAATTTGTCTTTAAAAACTTTATTGACATTTCAAAAGACTTTTTAAAGGACATTTGTTTGTTTTTTTTTGTGTGTAACCCTTTTGTCCCAAAATCAATTTTCTTCATTATAAATTATGTCTATTTGGGTTGTACATCAAAAAACTATTGTTTATTTAAAAAAAATTTCAGTTTAATCCTGAATTTAAGTTAGTTAGTCTTTCCTCTTGGGCCTGTGGGGGGGCATGGGGAGAGTCATAGTTCTCCATGTCTGGGTTTTGCTATCCGTTTTAGGGCTTTAATTTTTACTAGGCCCATCGTTGGGACTCTGGGTGGGTTTTCCAAAGTCTCTTTGGTCTTCCTCGTTTTCTTTTTTTCCCCCTGGTGTCCAAAGAGGATTGGTAAAGTCTTCTCTCATCCATTCTAAGTGTGGGCCGATGTAGTTCCAGCGCTTTCTTATAAAAATTTTATACATTTCCCCGGGGCTCTTTTCTTTTTGTGTTTTGGGGCGAAATCCCATTTGGGTTCAATATTCTTCGGGAAAATTTTTTCTCAAAATTTTCTAATTTTCTTTCTGAAACGTTCTTTCAATTCGCATCCATAAGTTAATACTGGAATCCAAAAAGAGTTAAAAATCTTTAATTTTTTTAAATAATTTAAATGAACATTTGTTAAATTGTTTTTAAATTTTTCTTAAAAAAGCTTTTATTTTATATTCAAAAATTTTCTGCCCCAAATTTACCAGTGTTGATATATTTATACATTTCTGCATTTCAATTCAACTAAATACAAAGTTTAATTTAATAAAAAATTTTAAAATATCATATATTAAAAATATGTCAATATCGTGGGGAAATAAAAAAACATTCTAATAGGGCTAAAATAATTATCAGGGAAACAGTCAATTTTTTTTATTTCTTTTTCTCTTTTAGATCAATCTAAGCACATTTAAGTTCTAAAAAGATTTTCTCCCTCTTGTCAATGCCGTGGATGAACCCGTTTTCTACGTTTAATTCAGTTTATTTTAATTTTTGATGCACCAAACATTTGCTGATTAACTTTTCTACATCTGTTGTTACCATTTTCTACATGTTTGATGTACCCCGTTTCACGTTGTTTATGTACCCTTTTCTACATGTTTGATTACCTTTCCCAAAGTGTTATGTCAGTTATCTTGTGTTGATGTCCATTTCTACATGTGTTGATGTACCCTTTTCATGTTTGATGAAAATTTTCACATGTGTTGATGCCCCTTTTCTACATGTGTTGATTCCCTTTTCATGTGTTGATTCCAATTTTTTACATGTTTTATTCCAATTTTTCATGTGTTGATGCATTTTCTAAAGTGTTGATTCCCCGTTTTTTAAAGTGTTTTTAAAAACTTCTAACAAATAAAACAAAAAGGTGAAATTTCCTCTGGTTTTTATTTTGTCATGTAAAAACACTGAACCGGATGACATTTGGGAGGGGTTTTGGGTGACAGTAAATTATTTAATCCCAAATAATCTCCTTGTAATATTCTGGGATGATATAAATACAGAGAATTATTCTGAAACAATTTCAAATCTTTTTTATGTTATATTCTCCAAATGGGTTTTTCAAATTTTTTACTTTTTTAAAAGTTATCGTATTCCCATATGTTTGTATGTATCATCAAATTGTTTTCATATTCCATATTTTATTGATCTCAAATTTTAACATATTCCTAATGTTTTATGTATCATCAAATTGTTACAAAATAACCATTTTCAAAACTATTTCAGTTTTTGGGAAAGAAGATTTTGTTTTCTATAATATTCTTGACATTATTATCTCTATCGTCAATGATATACATTTATTGAAGATACACTTTTAGAAATATACATTTTTTTATAAAATTACTTATTGAAAAATATACATTTATTGATGTATATACTTTTAGATGATTACCTTATTAGATGATATACATTATTTGATGATATACACTCATTGAAATATATCTTATTGAAGGTATACATTTTTAAAGTTACACTTATTAGATGATATAATATTGAAGATATACATTTTTAGAATATCATTTAGATATATAAATTATTAGAAGATATACATTTATTTAAAAACATTTTTAATGATATACACTTATTAGATTGACGATATACATTTATTAGAAAATCATTTATTAGAAATATACATTTATTAGATGATATATACTTATTAGATGATATACATTTTAGATTATACACTTATTAGATATCCTCATTAGAAGATATATACTTTTAGAAAGGGATCCAAATTATTAAGTTCATTTTTAGATATATACATATTGAAAATATACATTTTTAGAAATTACATTTATTAGATGATATACATTTTTAGAAATATCATTTATTGAAGATATACATTTTTTAGATGATATACACTTATTTGTTGAATTCATTTATTAGAAGATATCATTTTTGAGATATACATTTTTGAAATATACATTTATTAGAAATTACATTTTTGAAGATATACACTTATTAGAAGATATACATTTTTAGAAGATTACACTTATTTGAAAATATACATTTATTGATGATTACATTTTTAGAATTCACTTTTAGAAAATTTCACTTTTAGAAGTTAATTTTTAGAAGATATACATTTTAGAATATACTTATTAAAAAATATCTTTGAAGATTTTTGTGATGATATTTATTAAATTTGAAGATTACACTTTTTAGAATATACATTAAATGATATACATTTATTAGAAGATATCATTTTTAGAAAAATACACTTTTAAAGTACATTTATTAAAAATATACATTTTTGAAGAAAACCTTTTTAAAGAAAATACACTTATTGAAGATTCACTTATTAGATGATAACATTATTAGATTAAAAAGATATACATATTTGAATATACATTTTTAGAGATATAAATTTTAGAATTACATATTAGAAATATCACTATTAGAATAACTTTTAGAAAATCATTTTGGTATCCCTTTTTTTTGAAGATTAAACCCCATTTTTAGAAGATATAAATTATAGAAAATTACACTCAACGGAGATATCCTCAACAGGATATATAAAGGGGTTTTGAAGGGGTTAACATGGCGGGTTTTGAAAAAACTAACGTTAAACTGTGTGGATTTCTTGTTTTACGGGGTTATTTACCCGGGTTTCTGGGCCCAAAAATTTTGCATCTTTTCAGAACTTTTCGAATCAACCCCCGCCCGCGTGATTCGAACTCAGAACGTCGGGGTTAATAGACCGAGTCACTATCCCTAAGCCACAAACGCCATCATGCCACTATAAGCGGATAGAATTAATAGTTAGTGCTCGTATTTGTTTGTGTATGGTCAGAGCAAGCGCATGACCGTACATTTTGACCATTGACCGTGCCGGCGCCGTATCGGAGAATTTCGTTATCTACAACCGATAGGTTGCACACCGCGGTGGTGATTGACTAAGAGCGAGTCCAACCTTCTGCCTTGTAGGTCAACAAATTAATGCTAAAGGTGGGCAGCCTGACAGAAACGCAGCAGAAGACGGATGCACAATGTGCAGCGCAAATCGTTTTACTATGACTTCGTCGAATATACGAAAAAAGTGTAGTGGTCAACTGGAGTTTCGACAGACGGCAGGAATTGCCGATTCTGGCCTCCGAACCAGGGGACAGTTAGAAGGAACAAGCACTAATGAAGTAGAGCATATAACATTCAACGTTATGCAGTGGAATGCAGAAGGAGTATTAATGAAAAAATTCCCATTAACGAAACATCTACAACAGGAGCAGATAGACATAGCATGCATACAAAAGACACACCACAATGCCAACAATATATTTTCCACTAGAGATTATCATATCTTCTGACTAGACAGGGAAGGGCCCAAAGGTGAGGTCCAGAAACCAGCTTGCATGTAAAGAAAATAGCAATATGCGCTAGTAAACAGTCGGAAATTGTAGGGAAAGATGCAACAACCGCATTAGGGAGCACTCATATTTATAACATCTACTGCACTCCAAACAAAAACATAGTGCTGGAGAACATGGACATAAAACCTAGCAACTGCATAATAGTTGTAGACTTTAACAGTCACTCAAAGCGGTGTGGTTACCAGGAAACTAATAACCAAGGCAACGAGGTGGAGGATTGGGAGATAGACAGCAACCTACACTTAATCAACGATTTTGAGGGTAAACCTAGCTACTACTCCAGAACCTGGAAAACCACCTCTACACCAGACCTGGCCTTTAATATAGGAGACATCCACCACAACATTGAAAGAATGGTGCTAGACCAAGTCGCATGAAGCGACCACAGACCAGTTAGCTGGTTGTAAGTGTGGCATACTCCCACAGCAAACAAAGCTTCTACCAAGATGGAACTACAAACGGACAGACTGGGGGAAATTTGCACTTCTAACAGATCTATACAGTGAACCCCTAAACATACGTAAGATTATGCTAAAAACTGGGGTTGCAAACTTCAACAATGAACTCCAAAAAGCAGCCAATTAGTCCATTCCTCGAGGTCCGAGACCAAACTACAGCCCATTCTGGACAGACGAATTAGAACAACTAGAAGTAGAGCTAACAAAAGCTAGAGATAGTGCAGAAATAGAAAGAACAACAGAAGCAAACATAAAGCTAAATGCCACCTCTGCAAGATACAAACGAACACCTAATGAAAATGCTAAAAACAACTGGATAGAAAAAAAACTGAAAGCCTGAACCTAGACAGAGACGGAAATAAATTGTGGAAACTAGCCAGGGCAGTAAATCAAGGAAATACACACAATCACACAATCGCCATCTTACAAAATGAAGAACAGATAAGCGGGAAACAAGCTTCCAATATTCTACGTGAGCACTTTATACAAGTAAATCATATATATGTTCCTGAAGAAAGGGAGGAAACCATAAAAGAAGAACTAATGGCCCACGATCTCATTCAAGGACCCCCTGAGGCACACATGACAACTAAATTCACAATGCATGTATTGGAAAAAGCATTACGCTCTCTAAAGAAAAGAAAATCACCAGGCAATGATGGGATAACAAACTAAATGTTAATAGAAGTGGGACGCACGCGAAAAAGACTACTAGAAAATGTTATTAATTGCAGCTGGAAAAGTGGGGTTATACCCAAAGAATAGAAGGAAACTATACTAATACATATACAAAAGACGGGGAATGATCACACAGACCCTAGCATTTATAGAGCAATTAGCCTACTGAGCTGTGTAGGAAAATTGCTAGAGCGAATGATCAGCACTAGGCTAATGTGGCATCTGGAAAAAAAGGGCTTACTAATCCCCCAACAAGCAGGCTTACTAATCCCCCAACAAGCATTCTTACTAATCCCCCAACAAGCAGGCTTATTAATCCACCAACAAGCAGGCTTACTAATCCCCCAACAAGCAGGCTTGTGAAAACACAGATCTACAAAGAAAAGAAGATCACCTGATATATATCGCCCAGGAGATAGAAGATGCCTTCCAAGATTGAAAACAAACGCTGTCAGTATGGGTAGATCTGGAGAAGGCTTTTGATAAAATGTGGAAGGCTAGCATAAAAGTGAAGTTGGTCAGAAACCAAGTAGTAGGACGAATGTACAAATGGATATCACAGTATCTAGAAAAAGAACTGCTAAAGTGCAAGTGCAAGAGTTTACCAGCAGGTAAACAACACTAGAACAAGGAGTTCCTAGGGTGGAGTACTGTCGCCAACACTGTTCCTCATATACATCAATGACATAACCGAGAATATACCCAGAAGGATCCACCACGTCCTGTATTCAGATTACCTGGCCCTGTAGACATCAGAGGAGCGCATTACCGCTGCCACAAGCAGAATACAACAGACCCTTACATCCCTAGACCAATGGTCCAATACATGGCTGATCAAAGCCAATGAAAAGAAAACGACATATACGATTTTCTCCTTATCAACAAAGCCCCAAAGTCCAACGCTCCTATTAAATAATCATATATTGCTCCCAGAGAAAAACACCATATACCTTGGAATCACCTTCGATCAACGCATGACGTGGAAGGCTTAGATTGGGAAAAAAAACCTGAGCAAAATCCAGGATGACAACCATAAAAAAACTAGCTGACACAACTTGGGGTGAGGGGAGATAACAGTGTTTTAAAGAAGATATATATGGGATATGTTCACCAGACATTGGACTATGGAATCTCTGCATGACAACTGTAGCCCACTCCAACTTCAATCAAATCAACCGGGTTCAGAACCAAGCTATGAGAATTATTACAGGAAGAATTAGATCTACCCCAATACAGGAAATGGAGAAAACTACAGGCCTACAACCAATGAGGGATATAAGAGAGACAGCAGAATCCAAAGCAAGCAGAAAAGTTCAAGAGATTAGAAGACCACCCAATGCACCACATAATGAATGGGCTAGGAAGGGACAGATAAAACGAACCAACTTTGCAGCGACAACCAAGATGATGATGAGTAAACAACTATCATGTGCTGAAGTTACTCCTAAGCCACTAAAATATACAAGCACAGGGCAGATATGGAAAGATACAAAATTACCAGAGCTAAATTAGAACATCACAGGGATAGCAGGCAAAACCACAAACAAGTGAAGAAAGAAAATTCCTGGCCACCGAGTGTCTAAAGGAACACTTCACTAACATCAGATGGACCCATGTATACACAGATGGGTCTGCAACAAATACAACTGGAAATGGAGGTGGAGAAGACCTTATAGTGCCCAGTGACATGAAACACAGGAAACTAAAATTTGCTACAGGAATGTTCTCCAGCATTTACAAGGGCGGAGGCAGAGGCTCTAAAAGTGGCAGCAGAAGTCATAATGTCAGACTAACATGTAAAAGAAAACCTAGTATTTCTGACATATGCCCTCTCAGTAATTACTGCTCTACGAAATCAAGGCGATAACAACTTGAAGGAACTGCAAGCATCACTACACCAAGTATGCAACATCTTCTCTAGAGTGGTAATACAGAGGATACCATCTCACTGCAGAATACCTGCCAATGAAACTGTGGACATATTGGCGAAAGCAGGCAACAGGCCACAACAGATAGACACCAGTATGACATATGAGGAAGCAGAAGTACGGATAAAAATGACGTACAAGAACAAATGGTTGAGAGATCACCAGGTCATGAAAAGGACAATGCATACCACCAACTAAGTAGAGAAGAACAGGTTGTCATTTTCCGTCTACGAACAGGGCACAATAGACTGAGGTACTATCTGTTTCATAAGTATAAAATAGTCCCATCAGACATATGTACATGTAGCACCAGCAAGGTGACAGAGACACACATACTGCAAGAATGTCCAACATACACGGAACAGAGAGAAAACATATAGCCAATCCCCTATCAGTCCAAGACAAGCTGTATGGAGATGTACATGGACTCCGTCTGACCACTAACTACTTTAAAAGTATACAAATCAATGTCAGTCCAAGACAAGCTATACGGAGATGTAAATGGACTCCGGCTGACCACTAACTACTTTAAAAGTATACAAATCAATGTCTGATAACGTTGGAAGAAGAAGAAGAACACCTTACGTGTACTACGTATGTGTCTGGTCAGTTACTACAACCACTAAATGTCGATTGATGTTAAAGTACATCATATCCAGTCACAACACGATATCCTGTACACAATGATATACAAGAAACACAATGTTCTTTACGAGTGATAGATAATATACATCATCTATTTGTCAACATTGCAGGAACAATAACTCATCCACCAATAATGAATGACAATAACGAAGAGAAGATAATACATTGATGTAACATAAGATCTGATAAGAGTTACTCCAACATTAGTATGTCTGTTAAAGACTGAGAAACATGGTGACTGTAGATAAGACTTGATCTTCTCTTCATCTTCTTCAT
>JADZMA010002755.1:0-11124 GCA_020796225.1 Arion vulgaris
TCTTTTAAAAATTGTAAAAAAAACACCAAACAAACAATTGTCTACAATTTGACTACATTTAATTTGACTACATGTTGCAATTTGACTATGTTGCAATTTGACTACATGTTGAATAACTGTTTTGAGGATAAAAGGTTTTTTTTTAAAAAATTTTTTTCAAAATATATTTAAAACACCACTTCAAAGTAGTAAATTTCACTAACATAAGAAATGCAAAAAAGACCAAACCAGCATTGATATCATAAACTCATAATTATAGCATGAACCTCCCAAAATGTCCCCCAATTGGCTTTTAGATTGGATCTTTAATATAGCCATTCTAAAAAAAAAAATTAATTCATTTATTTAATTAAAAAAACCCTTTTTGGGTGATCTCCCTTAGATGGGGCAATTATATCAACATTAAGGAACGCTGAGAAATCATTGACATACCCCCAGTTAACGTGCAAGAAAAAAATATGAGAATAAACTGAAAAACCCTGAAGTAATGAATTCGCTGAAGCGAAAACGCTACCAATATCTCCATCGCAAGCACCAAAAAACAAGTCAAGGACTTTATCACCTAGAAAACATTTTTCAGCAAACGGTAGACGATCTAATGAAATTCAAAAAAAAGATGCAATAACAAATCAAATCTAGGACAAATAGGCTAATTTAAAATTTAAAACATATCACTATGAACATTAAAGAGTTTTGTTAAACCAAATAATTCTTCCAACATTATGCTGTCATTTAAACAGTGGTGCTGAATCAAAAAAAATAAAAAAAACTAGTCGAAAAGGTAAATGTCTAAAAAATTCAAATAAAAAGAAGGTTTAGAAAAAAAGAATCAGAAAAATGTTAAACATCGTTAAAATTAAAAAGAGACAAAAAAATTAAGTGGCACCACAAAAAATTCCCAACGAAGGGGTTCTAAAAGATCAATGTTATCCCATAGGATAAAAAAAACCCCCCCCCAAAAAATGGATCAAAATAAAAGGGGCGAAAAAAAACACTTTTTAAAACTCACCAAAATCCATTCTATAAAATCTTCTTACATGACATTGGAAAAACAAAATAAGTTAAAAAAAAGAAAACAACTAGCAGTTTTGAATTTTTTTTTGTCTCTAAATTCGACCCTCCCCCCATATACGGGATATTGTGTTTATTCTTTTGTCTGGTCCTTTATTCAGATGCTATAAACCCCCATCTTTTGGGGGAGACAATTATTTTTTTCTCCCGCACCTAATAAATGCAAATAAATATATTTTATGTTTACCCAGTGTTAAATGAAAATCGTTTTATTAATTTTAGTTTAAAAATCTAGAAAGTGCAAAATTTTTTTTTAATGTAGAAAAATAAAATTTTTTAAAACCCAGTTTCTTATTAATTCAGATCAATAGATATCATTGTAATTTAAAAGGGGGGCTGCAACCTTCGGGGTCGTTTGGCAACAATCCTCATCAAAATTTTTTGGGTCATAACCCCACCAAAGAAATCCTTTAATCTGATTTTGGGGGAAAAGTGCTAAAAGTGCTAGAAATTTTTTTTTAATGCTAAAAAAAATGTCAAAAAACTTTTACTTCCAATTAATAATAATAATAAATTTCCTCTACCGTTATGTTCATACCTGCGAATTTCTCCATACCGCCTATCGGGCAACCCGAATTCCCCCATGGAATGAGCCCGATTTTCCCGCCTTCTCAAAAATTGTTTCGGGGTCTTTGGGTCGCCTCTCTTTCGAACCCTTTGCATCCCCTTAAATGCCTGCTTTGATATTCGTTGCTCTTTTTCCCCCAAAGGGGGCCCAACAATCTATCTTTTTTTTCTTAAACATTTCACATGGTTGCCCAGACATGTCTCTGATTTCATCCTTCCCTGAATTATTCCATTTTATATTCATTTTTTTTCGCAGACATCTATTTTCAAATGCATTCAACTTTTTTTCATTCTTTGTCTTTTTCCAAACCCTCCGGCAATGGGGATTAAACAACATTTGAATTAAAAAACGAATTTAAAATTTTAATACAAAACTTGCAGTTCCATATTTTATTAAGATTTTAAGCTGATTTGCTTTGCCAATTCGTATTAATTTTTTTTTAACATTTCCTGTAAATAAAATTCCCAATTTGTTTGTATTAATTACAGTCGAATAGTATTTCATCAATTTGAGAATAGACTGACTATTCTGAACTTTTTTGGGTCATATGATCCATTGTTCCTTTTTGGCGGGACATCTTTAGGTAATTTAAAGTTTTTGCAGCATTTTTTGTCTTTAATCCATATTTTACTGCAAAATTGCTGGCTGGGAAGCTGCATTTTTTTTTCTTTTTATTTTCGAATTCATGCGGGGAAAAATTTCCACTTCAGCATTGAAAAATTAATAAATTTATAAAATTAAGTCTTTAAGGGTTATCCAAAGAATCTGTATAATTAAAACTTCAGACCAAAATGTTCAGTGGTTGCAATATCGCCCATGTAACTAAATGTATGATTTTGTACTGAATCTCAATTGATGATTTCATTTCTTCTTTTAAAATGAAATAATTCCCAAAAGGGGAATAATATTTTCTTAAAATGTGTCAATGTATTTTGCACTGAGAAAAAGCATATTCTTAAAATATCAATGTTTTCGCGAAACAGCCTTTGAAGGTAATAAAAATTTTTTGGTCCCCTTTGCGGATGTGAGTTACTTGAAAGGTTGAATTCGTTGGCTAATTATAAATTTCCCCCAAGTTTTTTCTCAAATCTAGAACCCAGCTGGGGATTTGGGATCCAAAAATTTTCAATGTTAGTGTTAGGATCAAGAGGATCAATGTTGTTTTATACAACATGTTAGCAATAGTTTAAAAAAAAAAAGATCAAAAATTTTTTTTTAAAAGGTATTTGATTAAAAGATTATTTTGAACATGTTTTAAAATTTGGGATGAAAAAAATAATAAAAATCTCATTCTGGGGGTACAATACATTTCATACAGTAAAGGGCGATGTAACATTTTCATTAAAACCCCTAATTAAAATGAGTCTGCAATTCATTCCATTGGCTTAAAATTCTGCTGATTGTGGTTCAATTGTCCCCCTGGTTGCAAATTTTAGATTTATGGTTCATTATCATTAATGCTCTGGTAAAGTTGACTGAAATTTTTGTCTCAGTGAACTCTTAGAAAACCATTTATAAGTCTATTACAAAAAACTCTAAGTTTTTGGAAATGTCAAAAAAGCTCCACTGAAATTGTTGGAATAAAATTTAAATAAGATTCCCCAGGAATTCCTTCCTTCAACCGGGAAAACACCGTTTTTGTCACTGGCGTTGTCACCCAAAGCCAGAAGATTTTCATGTATAATTTCTTTTCATCTAATTCATTCTTACTGCATTTAAAAGGGGGATCTGCATTACATTTGTCTAGTAACACCATATTAAGATATGTATAAATTACTTTCTTGTGAGTTTCACTGTAATAAATTACAAAATACCAATAACTTGTTTCAGTGATTCAGTTGATTCATCCAGTAATAAACAGAATTTTCCTTGCCCAAGATCATGTCAATTTTTCTTGTAAGGACAATGATATTCTTTACAATATTTACACTTTGTACGATGCATCCTAACTTTTTCCCTTTCACTGCCCGTTGGTATTTTTGAAATCTACCAAGTGATCACGAATTGAATGATGAATGACAGCAAATAAACATTGCTAAATTGGCCTCAAGTGTAGATATCTTATCATCTTTCTTAACAAACTTGAAAAGGGGCCTTTGACATGGACTACAAGTTTATTTTTCTTTGTTCCAATGTCTTGCTAAAAAAAATACTTAGCTAAATTCATGTCTACAATACCTGCAATGAACTTTTTTGAATCAGTTGGTCCAAAGCCACTTTGCGCAATCTTTTAACCATTCCTTTCAAATTTTTTCCGAAAGGGTTTTTTTCCCTTTGCGAAGAGAATTCTCATGATTTGAAAAACCCCTTGGGTTTGGAAATGATTATAGATTAAAAACAGTCACTGTGAACTGAGCAAAAAAGAAGCTGGTGGCAAGTAAAAAAATTGAACAATCCATTTGTTTGGGTTGATGGGATTTGGGATTAATCTATGGGGCAAACCCCTTTCACCAAGACCTACGTTTTTTTGGTTATAACAGAGCGTTTTGGGCCTTTTTTTTCTTGGTGTGGCCAGGGCCCGGGGACTTGCCCTGGTATGGACTGGCTTATCCTAATAAGGACATTGGGTCTTGTTTTGGTGTCCTAAAAGGACATTGGGTCTTTTCAGGTTTTCCAAAAAAAGGCTTTGGGGCTTTTCGGGTGCCCCAAAAAGGACAGGGGTTTTTTTTAAAAGTGTCCAAAAGGACATTGGTCTTTTTATTTGTCCTAAAAGGAAATTTCCAGTGTTTTGTCCAAAAAAAGGACTTTGGGGTCGCGGGTTTTTGTCCAAGGACTTTGGGGCCCTGTTAGTGGTCCAAAAAGGACATTGGGTCTTTTCAGTGTGTGCCCTAAAAAGGACATTGGGTCTTTTTCAGTGTGGCCAAAAAAAGGACATTGGTTCTTGTTCAGTTTTTGTCCAAAAAAGGACAGTGGGTCTTGTTCAGTGTTTGCCCCAATAAGGACAGTGGGTTTTTCTGTGTTGTTTGTCCAAAACTTTTGGTAGGGTGATCTTGGCTCGGGCCCAGGGTCTTTCGGTCTACTGCCTAGGTGTGCCTGTTCTCTGGTGGACTGGGGGTCCTCTTAGGCCCGGGAAAGGGGTTTGGTTTTTTCTTGGTTTTCCCCTTTATGCCTGAGTTGGCCCTGGCCGGTCTGTGGATTTTCCAAAGGGTGAGTTGCAATCTTTAAAGTGTTGGGGGATAACAAAGAAGTGCCCTATTCTAGCATTTTTGTTTAAATTTATTTTCCTTATAAACTATTTTTTTTCCTATTTTTAAACCCCCACCAGACCCCGTCCACCCTCCCCCAAATCAAAAACCCTGTAACCCCTCCCCACCATTTTTTGCCCCCATCCCCCTCTTTTTGTCTGTTTCCCCTAGTGTGGTATTTTTGGCTGAGAAGCACCCGGGTCCTGATAAGGACCCCCCCCCCAAAATTTTTCCCCCTTATAATGGTGGCGATGGGGGCCTCTTGAGTTTCTTGCCGTCAAATTTGTTCTGTACTGTTGACCATCTGCAGGGTTTCTTGAGGGGTTGTTTTCTTTTTAGCCCTAAAAAGGGCCGTCCGGGCCTGAAAAGGGCATTTTATGTTGATTTGGTGCAGCCCTGAAAGGGCATTTGGTGTTGTCTGATTTTTTTTGTGGTTTTAAGTAGTTGGTTTTGTCAACGCTTGCTGTTTTTGCTCTTTTTTTATATTTATGCTTGGATCTTGTTATGTATTGTTTGACCAGCTGCAGTGTTTCTCGGTGGGTCATGTCTAGCATATCCCCTATATGCCATTGTATATTTTTTTTGGAAAGTGTTGCTCTAATTGTGTTCTGTGTTGCTGATATTTCTGGCAGTGTAGTAAAAAGTGTTCTGTAGTGTTTTCCCATGCAGTGTTAAATAGGGTTCCAGCAGGCTAAAAATTCCTTTCCCAGTTTCAGCCGTTCTTTTTGGGTTTTCACTCATCCGGGTTTTGGCTCTTTCTTGCTGGGGCTTTAGAGGGCACGGGCGATTTCCCCCTTTTGAGCTGGAGTTCAGGCCTCCCCATGTTTTTTTTTTAATTTGGGATTATTCTTATCCCCCTGGGCCCAAACTCATCTTGTTTTTTCTAATGTTTACCTTTATTTTTTTTTTGTCTCCCTGTTCTTTTCCCACTATGCCAACATGTGATGGAATCCATGATGTTAATGTGAAACCCCATATTGGGAGTCTTGTGTTTTATGTAGTATTGTTTCTCGATGCCCGGTTTTTGGGCCCCGGGGGTTTTTAATATGTCTGCACAGCGGATGGCGGCCCGTGGGCAGTGATCTTCTGGGGGGGGGGGTCTGTAGAAATTTTCAGTGTTTTCAGAATACCCGTTACTCTCCTGAATACTGATGTGTTTTGGCAGTCTATGCATTGTTTTTTTCCCCCATTTATATAACAATCCCCATCCCAATTGTTCGTCCGCCCCCTTGGGATCATCTTGAAGATCGGACCCCGTTTTCCTTTGTTGTGATTTTGGCGGGGATTTTATTTCCATGGTTCTGTGCTTCCTTTTTTTCCTTTTTTTAAAAAAGTGTCTGTTTTGGTGTATGGGCTCCATGGGGGGATTACTGCTTATCATTTTTCTTTTTCACTACTTCTTGAGGAGGGGAATTGCCAGTAAATTTGTTTTTTCCCACCCGCTGCTCTTTTGTGAAAGTCCCCTTGTCCCCTTTTTGTGTTGGTATCTGTGTTGGGTTTTTTGTGTTATTCCCCATCTTAGCCCAGTAGTTGAGCCTGATTTTTTTCTTTTTAGGTTTGGGATCCCAGGGCCATTCTACGCTTCAGGGGTGTTTTTAAAGCCCTCTATATGAAGCTCTGCTTGGCCCCTGTCTACCTTGGTTAGTTGGTCCGTTACTCGTATATAATACTGGCGTGTAAATTTTTCCTCTGATAAAACCCTTTGGAGGTAATCATTGTGTTGGTTGCCCCCACCCTTCCCTTTTTTCAGCATTTGCATTGATATTCTTAGCTTTAACATTGATTATCGTGCATGAAGCATGCCCCGACATCTACTTGATTTTCGTGCATTTCACCCCAACACCCTTTGATATATCGGCATGTTACTTATCGTACATTTAACTCCTCATCTACTTGATATTCGTGGCATTTCATGCCCCGACATCTCTTGATATATCGTAATTTACATGCCCCAACATCTTTGATATATCTGATTTAAAACATCCCCCAACATCTCTTGATATATCGTAGCATTTAAACATCCCCAACATCTACTTGATATATCGTAGCATTTAAGCACCCCGACATCTATCGGTTTGGTTGGCAATGTGCTTATACCTAAGGCAAGTTAAAGAAAGAAAGGGGGCTCTGGACAGGCAAGAAAGAAACAAAACAGAGGAAAACCTAACAAAATCAGACAACTTGAAATGAAAGCAACAAAAATTATATTAAAAACAAAAAAAGCCACTGGGGAATTTTTGCGAGACAATAAGCTTTAAAACATCCCAAAAAAGTCTGGGAAAAAGCTGAACTGTTTAAAGGGAAACAGACAGAAACCAACATACCAACACTGAGGGGGAAATACCCCGCAACAACAGACAAAGAAAAAAACCAATGCACTGGCCCAACACTTCCCTCAGTTAATTCCAAAACCAACATGACCGTGGGAAATTTCAGAAGACAAAAACATTAGGGAACTGAAAAAACAAGTAAAAGAAGAAAACACTACATCTCGCAGACATCACGCTCAAAAATAACTAGAGCATTAGGGAGAAATCTAACACCGCAACAGGTCCAGACATTCCCAGCTATGCCATCATCAAAAAAGGGGTCTCCCAATGTATAGGGATCATAGCAAACCTGTTTAAAAGTCTGGTCAGAGGAATAATCCCTTTTTGGAAAACACTAGTCCCCAATCTTGGGCCCGATGGGCCAGGATACCACTCATACAGGCCTATATCACTCCCTCCCCCTAGGAAAATATTAGAAACAATTATCAACAAACGAATCCCTTTTCCCTGAACAAACACAACCTGTACAGCCCTTCCCCAAAAAGGCTTCAGAAACAAAAAAAGCACCTAGACCGCTTATCAAACTAGAACCGAGGAAAAGTCGGTTCAAAGAAAAAAAAAAACCATTTGCTTGGTTTTTTTGTTTGTGGGGTTAAAACCCTTTAAGCCAGGACCCCTTTTTAACCTAAGAACCTTTTATTGGTTATATCAGACGTGTAGGCCAACAAACATGAAAATTTCGGAGAATCCAAAGTATTTTTTTGCTTGGTTTGTTTTTTTTGTTTTTAGGGTTAAAGCCCCTTTCCGAGGCACGCCCCTTTCAACCAAGACGAAACCCTTTTTTTGGGTTTTATCAGAGCGTGAGGAACAAAAAAGAAAAATAAAATTAACTCCTTTCAAAACCCAAGGGTTTTTTGCGGGAGGCTACAGCTATACTCTAAACAAACCCGGGGACCTCTCAAAAGTTGTTCCACAGAAATTCATTCCCCGGTCTCGTTTAATAAATTTTCTTCTTGTTCTCTTTTTTTTTTTTGGGCGAGATTTTTGATTCATATACCAAACTAAAAAAAATGCAAAAATGCTAACTAATTTTTTTTTAGTGCTGATTTGGTGCGTGCTAGATCTAAAAATTTTTGTGCTAGATCACAAAAAAAAAGTCTAGATCTAGCACTAAAAATGCTAAATTGGCAACACTGGCTGTTGGGGCGTTGCTACACTAAAAAAAATTGAATTTAAAAACCGGGATAACAATATTTAATTATTATTTTGGGTCATTGTCCTTTTGTTCTTTTCTTGGGAAAAAACTTACAATTTAACGTTTCATTTTAATTCTGTTTATTGAAGTGCTCTTTGATATACAATATTCTTTTGTTTTTCCGTCTGGTGCTAGAATAAATCAGAAGGTTTTTTCCCCCGCGTGAACAGGCCACATATAGCTGTCCATGTGAAAGCTGGATTTTCAAATTATCCACACACTTGTAGCATTTCCCTTTGTTTTTTGATGGTCATTGCAAAAAGGGGAGTCGCACCGGAAACGCAAGCGGAACGAATGGCATTCTGTTTGGGAAACATTGGGGTGCGGGGAATAATATCTTCTCCTTTAAATTTTCCATTTAAATTGTACCTTGATGATATTGTTCATCATATTTTCATAAAGCCTGGTACCGTTGCAAAGTTGTGGGGATTGATGTTTCGAAAGAATGATAGGACGCCAATTTTCAATGTTAAAACGTTGGTATGCCTGGGAAAACAATGAATTCAAAAATTCAGTTGGGTAATTGACCCGTCTTGATTCATTAAGTATCGATGGACTTATATTTTCACTTCGCCTGGTATTTTGTTTTGTTAAATTCATGGCATTCATCCCTTTTTTTTGCTGCTAATTTGCCCTGCACTGGCCACTGATGATTTTGTAATTATGAATTTTGGGAAAACTTTATGAATCATTTGTTTGGGGGTTATGTTACAAAATTTGTTGGGAACGGGATACATCGTGGGGAATCATTCATCGATTGGCTTTTCCCTTTCAATATCCAACAATTGTTTTGCGAAACGTTCAGCGGTTTCATCATATTGAGTTGATACCCTTTGGGCTTCAAAGTCAATTTCTGTATGTTTTCCATAAACCTGTATTTCAGGGGGCATGCTTAAGTTCATCAGCGGGTGTTGATCTTGGTTAAAATGGTAGAGTTTTCCCAAATCCCCGACAATAAAATGATGCGCCACCGAAGAGCTGGTCATTTCTTCTCAAATCTTTTAGTCGATGAAGGCTTCTAATGCTTTTTGTGCCATATTTTTCATCCCCTATAATGATTGACATAATTGGGTACTTTCCCATTGAATTTTTTTTATTTGATGTTGGTGTCCAGTGATTTGCATATTCAACGGCAATTTCAACGCTAATGCCTGTTCGGCCACCATCCAAAAAAGTTGCCTCAATTCCAGAAAAGATGCGATTGCCAGTGAAAATTTATTTTGTGATCGTATGGTTAAAGTAAGTGAAATGGGAAAAAGGGTTTTTCCTGTGCCTCCGGGCATCAAAAACAATATACCGTTTTGGTTTTTTCATTAAAATTTTGTCATATGCTATGCGTTGTTTTTGGAATCAATTTTGGAAGATTCGTTTGAACAAATGTACTCAATTCGTTGATATCAAAGTGTGTTTTTCGTTATCTCACAATCGAAAAAGGGTTTTTTCAGATCGTTCTGGCGAGCCATTCCTTCCCAATTGCAATGCTTTATTTGTGATTTAAACATATGTCCCAATCGAAACCAATGCCTCATTATCGTTTGGTGTAATTGAATGTCAGGATTTTGATTCGTCGTACGCAAGCAATGTAGATGTCTTCCCCATTGTCTTTTTTTTCCCAAAGTTCTTTTTGGGTTGATGGGGGCACTTGTTAATATTTGAAATAGTGTATTTGCATTGTTGCAGTATTGGGTGCATCACGAGTGAAATTCCCAAGGGATCGTTTTCGAAAATGTAATTCTTGGGGTTTCGATAATGCATACGGGCCGTTTAAATGTTCTCAATTTTGGGAAAGGGTGTTGGTCCATGTTTGTTGATTAACAGTAACCGGGAAAAGCATTCTGCATTTTTGGGTGAACGTGTACAATCGGCCCCAACGTGTTGGTCGAATTAAAAATTTGGGAAATTCCTTTAACTGCTTTACCTTGTTTGCATTAAAATTTTTTCCCTGATTCCATGTGTAGTATGATCAGTTCAGAGTAAAATAGGTCTTTGCAAATATTCTACCAATGAGAAAAAAGCAGTTAACTTTTTGGGATGGGGACAATGCTCGTGCATGTGCATTTTCTGTTTGAAGTAAAGCCTTCCCTTTTTTAAGGTGCCCGCTGAACAACTGTTGGATGTCGTTCATGGATTGGAAAAGATAGAATGCTATACTTTTCATTTAAAATAATGTAGCGTCAGTTGATAATGCTCGATTTCATGATGGATGATTATATTTCCCCCAAAATTTCCCTATCCCTTTCCCTTTTGGGGACATATTTGCAAAATTTTTTGATCATTTCACCCAATTGCAATACTGACATTGATGTTCTTTGTACGTCTTCGGAGTAACGGGGAACGTACCCCAACGATTATCGACTTAACATCATTTTTCCCCTTTTTCAGTGATGGATTTTCCCCCATCTTAATTTGATCGTCGACGATAGAGAGGATATCCGTCTTTGCCAGTGATAGTATCGGATGTAAGTCTTTGGGGATCTTTTCGTGCATTTTTCCCTCAGACGCATGGTGAATTATTGGAGTAAACCACATGGACCATGAATAATGTTTTTGGGGACGACCAAAAAGTCGGATCAATGTCGACATCGGTATTTCTGCTGAGATGACTTGATCAATTTGATCTGGTGTGACTTTTCGTCAACCAAATTTAAAATGTTTGGGAATCCTCTTTTTTTCCATTCGATGGAATATCAACAGCGTGTCTCCAAAAAAACAATGCTTGACAATTAAATCCATTAAAGATTTTAATTTTGTTTGAATACCGCGGTAAATCATGAC
>JADZMA010002756.1:0-11120 GCA_020796225.1 Arion vulgaris
GATCGTGGATTTCCGTAAATCTCTATCGTTGGTGTTAGCTATCAACTCAGATGTTGACGCTCTACCCTGCCACAAAATCAGGCCATCCAAAATTTTCTCTCTCTGCCTTCCTCTGTCTCGTCTACCCTCGATTTTACCAGTTGTCACAGTATATACAGTAATTTTAAAATGCAAACATGTCACCATGAACACACACAAAAAAGCATTGTTCAAGACAATATTTCTGCCCACATTATGCGAACAGTTCCAAACCTGGACGCTGACATCAAACGATAGAAGAAAACTAATCATGACAGAGATGAAGTGTCTGCGTAGAATGTTGGAGTAACAAGAAGATACCGGTTTAGAAATGAAAACATCAGGAAAAAAGTGACTACGTGCCGTGGAAGTTCCGGGGTTCGAGTCTAGCTTAAGCCAAACATGTTCTATGTGCAGATAGCACGCAGTTAAGACTATAGGAAACCCTGATCCTTAACTTGGGGATTCAAATTACAAGTACCCGCCTGCCCAGTGTGTTCGTAGCGCGTTGGAGACGGGTGACAAGCCCCGTGTGAGCGTGGTTCAATTCCACGGGCTGGCAGAAAAGTCACAGGTTCTCCAGATTTACGGTGTTTGGTGTACCGAACCGAACGGTTACGATGTCCATGACACCGAGCCGAAGAGCTGAAAGCTCAAGTGCGTCTGTATTGATAGGAAAAAAATTACAAGTACCTCTTAAATCGCAGTAAGGCTCGACTAAATAGCGAGGAACAATAATATTAAGTAAAGTAATACTTCACGCAAAAATATTAGACTTCATATTTGGCGATGTGACTACGCCTGTATTCATAGTGGACGAAGGAGGGAAAAAATCATAACTAATTATTATTACATATGATGCCATACACACATAATAAACGTTGAAATCCTCAACTGATGAAATCCATTTGGTGAAAGTTTCTTTCAAATAACGTATTCCGATAAATCACCGAAATTGCAATCAAAGAATGGCTTCCACAAACACAAGAAAACTTGAATAGAATATTCAACAACTTTTCGGCTTGAAGATGTTTTTATACGTTGCCACTTTTACAAATAACTCAACGGTGTTATTAAGTATGTAGTTTGTACGTGAGCAGGGATGAACGCCGAGCGAGCTGCTGTTTTACTGACAATCCAGGCAGAAAATCGTGGTACCAGCTGCATCGTTAAGTTCACCCAACATCCAGGCTATGCTTATCAAACTGCGAGTCCCCCGGTGTGGCACTTATATGCACGCGTTCAACTAAGATACATGTGTGTGATGGTATGGTAATGGGGAATTTTTCGCATCATTCTGAAAGTAGAGCGCGACTCCGCACCAAAACAATAAAACGTTCTAGTGAATACGCAAATTTATAACAAGTGCTAAAGGAGAAGATGGAGATATGTTGGGCATATATAATATAATAATAAAGTCCATAACTCGTTAGGGTAGTAGGGATGTCACTATGGAGACATCAGCACAAAAAACACGCCATGAATCTCTGTCTTCAACTTTTCGAGCGAGTGTGGAGAAACTCTGCCCCGACCAGCTCTTGATGTTGTCAAACCACTATTTTCTCTGCCCTCCTTTCTTTCATCCACCCTCAACTGTTCCTTGCAGGGGATAGTCTTAGAGAGTGAGCTATGTTTCATCACATGCCCGAACCACGCAAGTTTACGTTGAGCATATCTTGAGAAGAAATGATCAAAGAATACCTAGCAAAGCAGGCATTGAAGTGGGAGGCAAATGGTTTCAGAAAGAGAGGACGCCTAATGGAAACCCTGAAACGAACTTTGTTGAGAGAGGCAAGAAATATTGGATTCAATTGCATGGAAGAGATTGAGCGTGTTGCCCAGAACAGAGCGGTATGGAGAAATTACTTGCAGCCCTATGTGACGCATAACGGTACGAGGGGAATATGTATATATAAATCATCATCAAGTAGCTTGTCCCTTCCGGAACTTGGCTCCCATGACAACAGTCCTGATAAACTCTCTGTTCTGTGCAAGTTGACCGGCGTCAGTAGCAGTCATTCTCAGATCGTCAATGACATCCTGCACACAGCTTCTTCTAGATCTTCCTCTCATTCTTCTTCCAGGCACCATTCCCTACAAAGTTATCTTCTCCAGGCACTGATGTCGTTTGATGTGTCCGAAATACTTAATTTTCATTGATTTGATGCTCTTTAATAACCAACTCTCTTTAATATCAAGCTGTTGCAGAACAAAAGCAATTGTTCTTTTCTCTGTCCATGATAATTCTAAGTACTCTTCTGTAACATTTGCATTCAAAGGTATGAACGATCTCCGCCGCTTTGGCAATATATATATATATATATATGTGTGTGTGTTAGCATTCATAGCATAAAACCATACGTGTTAACCAGAATGTAAATAATAATAATTCCTCTCGTACCGTTATACGTTACATAGGGCCTGCAAGTCATTTCTCCGTCTTTCTTTCTTTCTTTCTCGAATCCTGTATGCCTCACAGCGTCAGGTCAGGAAGAGATTTCTAAAATGGGCCCTAGTATGCGCTTCGTAGATAGTCTCTTTCGTCGCCTCTGTTATCTCTGAGGTCCATCTTTTGCGTGGCCGGTCTTTTGCTTTGTACCCATTGTATCGGAGCAGCATTGCTCTTTGAGGTGCACTGTCTGATGGTAATCTGCTTACGTGACCGAACCATTTAATTTGTTGTTTCTTGATGAAGTCTAGTACTGATGTTGTACCCACTTTTTTCCTGATGTCTTCATTTCTCAACCGGTCTCTTCTTGTTACACCCAGCATTCTGCGTAGACACTTCATCTCTGTTGTGACTAGTTTTCTTCTATCGTTTGTTGTCAGCGTCCAGGTTTGGCACTGGTAACATAATGTGGGAGAAAGATTGTGTTGAACATTGCTCTTTTTGTGTTCATGGTGACGTGTTTGCATCTTAAAATTGGCGCCATTTGCCCTATCATTTGATTTGCTTTGTTGCATCTGTGTTGAATTTCATTAGTTATTCTTCCATTTGCTGAAAAAATGCTCCCAGGTATGTGAAATCTTTTACTTGATTTAGTAGATGATTATCGATGGAGATGTTGGTCTCCGTACCGCTCTATATATATGGCCTGTTTCGTCTTTACAGACAGTCAATAGGCAAGTGTTTCACTGTGACAACTTCTGAGTTTTCTCCTTTCTCTCTTGTCGTTCAGCTCATACATAAGTCTCGTCTTAAAAGATTCTGCGACCTTGCGCAATATCGCTTTCCACATAACTCTGTCATCAGCTAGTTTTTCTCATGTGCTGGGACTTATATAAATGTTTTTCATTGAGGCTTTGCAGACATCATATATACGCACATACTGGTTAGCACGTATGGTAGAAGAAAACTGGTCACGACATAGATAAATGTCTACGCAGAATGCTGGTAGTATCAAGAACATACCAGTTTAGACATGAAGACATTGAGGGAAAAGTGGGTACAACATCAGTACTGAACTTCATCAAGAAAAAAACAAATTAGATGATTCTTTAGCCCGAAGTTGTTACCCGGGGGCCCCAAAATTTTGGGGTGTAAAGAATAGAACCACTGTTACCTGCCGCGCATGTTGTAAGAGGCGATCAGGAGGTTTGAGCTGAAATTTGGGTGCATGTGTCTAAACATGTAGAAGTCTATGCGTTTAGGGGCCTACCAAACCAATGTGCAACGTATAACGTTCTTGGCAAAGATCAAAAAATATCACAAAGACTGATTAATATTGGTCGTAAAAAAACGAACGCAAGAAGGAGGAGAAGATGATTCGACCAAAAACCACCAACAGATAGTGGACCAAAGAGCAATGCTACTCCGATAAAGTGGATACAAAAAAGATCGACAACGTAAATAAACACACATAATAGAGAAAGTGAAGGACGAAATGTACCGTTCTAGAAATCTCTTCCTATATTGACACTGTGAAACAAAACCTGTGAGATGATGATTGTTACAAATATGTTTTTGTGTGCTTAGAATGTTTCGTGTGCTGCGAATGTGTTTCTTGTGTGCTGCGAATGTGTTTCTTGTGTGCGAATGTGTTCTTTGTGCTTTCGAATGTGTTTCTTGTGTGCTGAGAATGTGTTTTTTGTGCTGCCAATGTTTTCTTCTGTGCTGCGAAAGTTTTTCTTGTGTCTCGAATGTATCTCTTGTGTGCTGCGAATGTGTTTCTTCTGTGCTGCGAATGTGTTTCTTGTGTGCTGCAATTTGTCTCTTTTGGGTGCGAATGTGTTTTCGCTGCGAATGTGTTTTTGTGTGCAGCGAATTTGTCTCTTTTATGCTGCGAATGTGTTTCTGTGTGCTGCGAATGTGTCTCTTGTGTGCTGCGAATGTGTTTCTTGTGTGCTGCGAATGTGTTTCTTGTGTGCTCGAATGTGTCTTGTGTGCTGCGAACGTGTTTTTGTAGCTGCGAATGTGTTTCTTGTGTACTGCGAATGTGTCTCTTTGTGTGGAACGTGTCTCTTGTGTCTGCGAATGTGTCTCTTGTGTGCGAATGTGTCTCTTTGTGTTGCGAATGTTCTCTGTGCTGCGAAGTTCTCTTGTGTGCTGCGAATGTGTCTCTTTGTGTTGCGAATGTGTTTCTGTGTGCTGCGAATGTGTTTTGTGTGCTGCGAATGTGTTTCTTGTGTGCTGTGAATGTTCTTTGTGTGCTGCGACGTGTTTCTTGTATGCTGCGAATGTGTTTTTGTGTACTGCGAATGTGTCTCTTTTGTGCTCGAACTGTCTCTTGTGTGCTGCGAATGTTCCTTATTCTGCGAATTGTCTCTTGTGTGTTATGAATGTGTCTTTGTGTGCTGCGAATGTGTTCCCTTTTGTGCTGCGAATGTGTCTCTTGTTTGGAATGTGTTTCTTGTGGTGCGAATGTGTTTCTTGTGCTGCGAATGTGTTCTTTTTGCTGAATGTGTCTCTTGTGTGCTGCGAATGTGTTTCTTGGAAAATAAAACGAATTTAACATAGGGAAAAAAATGTGTCCCGACAAACAGGAGTTCTTATATAGCCGTCTGCCAGCGTGTTCATAGCGCGTTGGACTACGGGTGACAAGCTCCCCGTAGTGCGGTTCAATTCCGCAGGTGGCAGAAAAACCCAGGTTCACCGATTCACGGTGTTCGTGGCACCGAATCGAAGGGTTACGATGTCCGTGGCACCGAGCCGAAGGGTTACGATGTCCACGGCACCGAGCCGAAGGGTTACGATGTCCCCGGACCGAGCCGAAGGGTTCGATGTCACGGCACCGAATCGAAGGGTTAGGATGTCCACGGCACCGAATCGAAGGGTTACGATGTTCACGGCACCGAGCCGAAGAGCTGAAAGTTCAATGCTTCTGGTCGGTGTTTTAGAAAAAAGCCGCACCTTTCAAAGATTGTTCTACAGGAAGCAGTCGAGGAAGAAGAATAATGGAGGACCGAGACAATCCTGGATTCTTCTTCTTTTCAACGTTTTCAGACATCATTTGTATAATTCTAAAGTAGTTAGTGCTTAGGAGTCTGTGTATATCACCATACAGTTTATCTCGGACTGACACAGTGCTTGGACATGTGTGTTTTCTCTGTTCATTGTATGTTGATACTTTTACAGGTAGTGTGTCTCTGTCACCTTGCAGGTACAACACGTGCATTGTCAGTAGGGCAATATTACTTGTTAAACAGATGGTACATCCACCTATTGTGTCCAGACATGAAAACAGATGATGTCTGTCGCTTCTGTACCAATGTGCATTGTCAGGGTTTATTGTCCTTGTTAAACAGATGGTACATCCACCTATTTGTCCAGTACATTTTCACATCCCAACGATGAGTGTCTGTCAGCTTGTGAAAAAACATATGCATTGTCAACAAGACCTATTGTATCTTCTTCTTCTTTTTTTTCTTTTGTCCTTCTCGTTTTTTGCCGCTAGGCGTAAGGTTTAACTGATGATCGGTTTCCAGATATGACGCTCGGTCGCTTGATTTTGGGGGTGTGTGGTATTGTGGATTTTTAGCTGTCTGTAACTCCATCAACCCATCTTTTCTTGTCTGCCCTTCCTCTGATGATTCCATTTTCAGGTTGTACGCTCTTGCAACTGGTGTATTCGGGTTCATTCTGACCAATTGGCCAAACCATTTGAGTCTCTGTTTTTCAATAAATCTAATAGCAGTGTTGTTCCGCCCGTTTTCCCTAATTTCCTCATTTCTTATATCCTTCTTGTTTTATTTACTGCTTTCCTCAGGCATCTCATTTCGCATGTGGTAATTTTCTTTCTTGTTTTTTTTGTCAGTGCCCATGTTTGGCTCTGGTAGCACAGTTTGGTAAAAATTGAATTTATAATCTGTCTTTAGTCACTACTGGAATAGCTGGGTGTTTCAAAATTGGGGTAGCTGGTATGTAATGTTGTTGGCTTGCTGGATTCTAGTTTCGATCTCTCGGTCCAGTCTACTATCAGATGTGAAGATACTTCCAAGGTATTTGAATTTCTCACCCTGGTGATTTCTCCACCATTTATTTCGTAAGAAATGTTTACCCATTTTTTCGCTTTCTCATATCTCATACTGATATCTGTCTGGGGTAGGCCTGTCACCTACCTTTGCCAATATATCCGTTGTGTCGTTGCCAGGTATACCTGCAGTGGGGATTGAGGGAGGGGGGAGAGGATGGTATCCACTGTATTACCTCTCTCGAAAACATGTTGCTATAGTTGAAAAATGAAAATCGTCGCATATCCTAAAGGACGTAGTCATCAACCACAGTAAACTAGACGTTGATTTTCTAGGCACCACTTATATGTTCAGCAGTTTGCCATTGCTTTCTGAACGGTGAGGTCTATTTTTTCCTTTTTTTAAAAATCCACGGAAACGAATTAGTTTCCAAACTTCCCACCGTGGGGTTTGAACCAGGTACGCTTGGGTTCGTGATCGAGCTCACTACCGCTAGCTACAGACGCTCCAAATTGCTATAGTTAGTGTATTGAAAAAGGGAGACTGCAGTAAAACTTGTTAGAATAGAGAACACGTAAGAACAAAGTAAAATACAACCGTTTTATTCCGTTGTATGGTACCTTGCCACCTCATGGACTCAACGCTCTACATTTCCCATGTTTCTTAGTACTTTCCTTTTCATGCCTTGTAATCTATATGTGTATTTCCATTTATATAATTATATATTTAATTAATTTTTTATTGTTTCTTCTTTTCCACTTCTAGTTTGTGTTGCACTCATTTCGTTATTCGTTTTATTCCCAGATTTTCATTAGATACGTTTGAATGTTTCCATATGTAATCGTCCATATGTAGTGTTCTTTGAAATTCGCCACTCCTGTTGTATTGTTTGCTTGATAAAGACCTTTTGGTCGAAACGTTGCTGTTATCGTCACTGTTTCTGTATTGTGAAAACTAAAGTACTTTGTTCTTACGTGTTTCGCTACAGTTAGTGTAGTGTTGCATTATTGAGATCAATCCTGGATTAACAATATGAAGAATTGTTGGACAAGTTACAGACGTAATAACGCAGAACTTATTGCGCGGCGGCCGCCTACTGTGGAATTGAACCCGCACCACTAGCCCGAAGAAGTGGAATTGAACCCCACCACTAGCCCAAGAAAGAGTGGAATTGAACCCACACCACTAGCGCAAGAAGAGAAGTTCACTAACAACTACACTACTGCTGCTCTTCTATATCTTCCTCTAAGTTCTTCTTTTTCTTCTTTGCATTCGTTCTTTATGACCAACTTAATCACTCTTTGTGATATGTTTGATCTTTGCCAAAATACGTTGCACATTGGTTTGGTAGGCCTCTAAAACATAGACTTTTTACACATTTAGGACATGTGCATCCGATTTCAGCCAAACCTCCTTAGTCGCCTCTTGACATGCACGGCAGGCAACAGTGGTTCTATTCTTTACACCCCAAATTTGGGCCCGTAACCACCGGGACCCTCCAAGTTGACCTAATAATTTATTACTTTTCACAAACAGATTGAAAATCGTGGCATATCCGAAAGGACGTAGCCATCAACCACAGTAAACTAGCCGTTGATTTTCAGGCACCATTTTACGTTCAGTAGTTTGCCATTGCTTTCTGAAAGGTGGGTCCTTTTGTTGTAAAATCCCACGGAAACGAATTTGCTTCAAACTTGCCTTCCGTGGGGTTTGAACCAGGTACGCTTGTGTTCGTGATCGAGCCCCTACCGCTTGAGCACAGGCGCTCACAGATATAAATGACCAAATATAAATGATAAAGTTCTATTGTAAACGTTGTTATAATATTGTAACGCTTCATATCTGTCTGGTGTGTACATGAATCGACCTTTCTATGTCTGTTCTTCTCTCAACCGCTTGTCTACTACCTCTTGAAATCTCTCCAAGATTATCTTGTTTAGTGTTTATCCCGACACTGATCAACAGATCCTCAATTGTTTTTTTTCCCTCTTCAAACCATTTTTTTTTGGCAGTTTGGGTAAACATCTCTTTTCCAGTCTGCTTGTAGTTCCCCTCTCTCTCTCCCCCTTTTTCTTTCTCTATCTCTCTCTTTTTTTCTCTCTCTCCTCTCTTCCAAATCAATGTGTATAACCACCAGTTATGTTCATCATGGACTTCGATGGTTTTAATTTCAAGCTGTTTGGCTTAGCATGTTTTTGGGGGTTTTTTTTGGGGGGGTGTTCTGTCAGGAGTTTGATATTTTTTGTTGTTTCTTCTGGGCTTGATTTTTGACATCTAACTTCCAGCCCTTTTCTGTCAAGTGTCACATAATGTGGACACTCATTTGCTTTTGCCTTGTTTGATAATCATGAAAAGATACTCTAATAAGCACATAGAAACAAACACACAGTAAATGAGAATTATTAAATATTAACCATCTCATAAAACTAGAAGGAAACATATCTTTGTGATCTGAGTGATCTGAGCCTAAGAGCGATTGTACGTTGTGCCATTTTGTACTTAGGCCAACACATCTGATTTCTGCGACCATTTACTACAAAGTTAGATTCATTATGCCCCTACCTTGTCGCCTCTTACAACATGCCGTGTAGGTGGCAGTGTTACTATTATGGGCGCCCTTGCAAGCCCGGGCAACAACCCGGACTGAACTAAAGACTTATAGTATGAACATGTACTTTGCTTCAACACTTATCTTCTTCTTCTTTGCGTTCGTTTTTTACAACCAATTTTAATCACTCTTTGTGATATGTTTGATCTTTGCCAAGAACATGTATACGTTGCACTTTGGGTTTTGGGTAGGCCTAAACGCATAGAACTTCTACACATTTGGGCATGTGTATCCGATTTCAGCCAAGTTCCAGCAGTTACTAAAAATCGGGCCTTACTTTTCTTATTATAGAGGTCTCTGTGGCTGAGTGGTTAAGCCCTTTGCCTTGCGAGTCAAAGGTCGTGGGTTCGAATCCGGAACGCGGCCTTTTCACGAGTGCAGTTTTTTCCAGAGCCCCCAAAGGGATTGTTGCCGAGCAGGAGTTCGTGTCTGTGCAATACTCCGGCAGGTGGCGTGCCATTTCTGCGGAGAGTGACCGATCAAAAGGGTTAAACCCGGTATAATGAAGTCAATCCTTCGGCTTTTAACTTTTCTTATTAAAGTAATAAATAAAATAAATATTTTAAAACACTGTCGTTACTTCTTGTAATACCGCTTTCAGGGCGGTGTAGGACAGGAGGGACATACGCCTATATCATTTAATGACCGCATTGCTAGTGTAGTCGTCGCGAAGATATTTTCTTTATGCCCTCGATAGGGTTTTTTTTCCGATCCAGAAGCACTTGAGCTTTCAGCTCTTCGGCTCGTGCCATGGACATTGAACCCTACGGTTCGGTGTCACGAATACCGTAATCCCGGAGAACCTGTGGCTTTTTGCCAGTCCACGGAATTGAACCCGCACTCACGGAGACTTGTCACCCGTCGTCCAACGCGTACGAACACGCTGGGCAGGCGGGCATATAAGGCGTAAAAATTTTTAGTCTTACCGTGAATTGAACCCGTGTCTCCCGGCATGAGAGCCGCGCTCTAATCCATTTTTTCTCTCGCGATCACCGCCAGACGATTACCAGACTTCCCCCTAAATTCTATTCAAGGAAATCTGATTCATGCAGCTTAGCATTGGTGTGTTTTACGTCCCTCTTCAGCACCATTTGAAGCTCTGGTGCTTATCCTTCGATTGTCGGTTTCAGCCAGGTTTACTCGATTCGCTTATCGTTCTGTAGCAATCTAGTTTTTTACGGTGTGGGTTGCTAGCCCACTCCAAACCTCCTTAATCGCCCTCTTATAAGATTTGTGGCAGGTAACAGTGGTTCTATTCTTTACACCCCAATTTGCTCCCCGGTAACCACTCGGGCGTAATCCATTCGACCAGACTCGCCAATAATCCATTCGACCAGACTCGCCAATAAAAGCAAAGATCAGCGTTTTAAAGAAGCAGAAACCCAATTTCTTGCAGACATTGAGGTGTGTTTATTTTCAATATAGGATATCTGTAATCTAGTCTGAGAGACAGGTCTGTGTGTAAACTGTTTATAAACATGACATCCCTCACAGTCAAACATATAGGAAGCAGAACCCAAAAACAGGTCGTGCTCCTCTCTCTCTCTCAGCTGTTTACGCTGCTCTGGCATGCGAGAGTGCGCCTGGTGAAAGTGCAGCAATAATGTGTTAATACTGGCGGTGTTCTGGACGTGAACCGTGGCCCCTGCAACATAAAGGGCCCTAGCTCAGACAGGGAAAACGAAAATTCCGTTTAATGGGGCTGATTTTTGTATACGTTTGATAGAACACTGTACGTCTTTTTTTTTGCAGTTTTACTCAACTCTATGCGTTCATGGTTATTCTTCTTCTTCTTTTTCTTCTTTTGTCGTCACACTGTTACCCGGGGTTTTTAGTCCAGTGTCGTGGTTTTATGTATTTGTCTTGCGCTTCTCTGAAGACTTGTGTGATGGTTTTCTTAGTCCCCTGGCAGAATTCAACTTTTGTCGTCACACTGTTACCGGGTTGTTAACCCAGTGTCGTGGTTTTTTGTATTTGTCTTGCGCTTCTCTGGTGACTTGTGTGATGGTTTTCTTACTTCCCTGGCAGAATTCAACTACGTTATCTATCCCCTTTTCCTCGGGTTTTCCCTTCCCCCCTTCCA
>JADZMA010002757.1:0-11116 GCA_020796225.1 Arion vulgaris
CGTTTTTTTGGTTTGAAAACCAGGTTGAAAACCCCCGAATTTGTATGTTTCCCTTCGTATACAAACTAGAATTATAAATGTTATTAAATATTTAATGCATGTCAACTGTAAGCGATAATGACAAACATAACACGCGTGGGTGTGCGAAGGTGAATATAGTCAAATCATGGATCAAATCCCTACTCCCATGCAGGGATACTGATTCGGGTTGGTTATTAAGATTGGTGTTTCCGTCTTTTCACGCAGCTCGCTTTCGTAAAGTGGAAATTTTATAGTTATCCGTGTTCTTTTTGTGTTGTTGCAGCGCCACATTTGGCAATCTTGCGCAAGGGTTTCCCAGCACTGGTGCCCCATAACGCAGCGTGTTGTCGAGGCTCCAGGGGTAGCAAAGACTAGTAACACTGTGACCTAAAAGGAATGTTGTAAGAGGGTAAGGTAGGGCTCTGGGCTGCCAGAACCAGCCAGCTATAAACTCATAAGTTTATAGTTGTAAACTCATAAGTTTATAGTTGTAAACTCATAAGTTTATAGTTGGCTGTGACTCGCCCGTGTGCTGCCGGGTCCGAAGGAGGAAAGAATGCGGAAATGTGTACTGAAAGCATGTCGTAGAGGCGTCTAAGAAAGGTGGACGGTGGGGCTAGCTACCTCATCCCGTAGACATGATAAACTAACAAGCTTAAACAAACATGGAAAGTACAACTAAAGACCGAGATGGTATGATAAGTTTCGAAGGAATGAGCTTAGAAAGAACTAACGAATCCAGGGGAAAAAAGAGGCCAAGGAAGAAACGCTGGCAATGGATTTGGGAAATCTTAGCTCTTATCACTGATGACTTCGATATCTGAAATGATATCTATATGTTGATGTGGATTAGTTTAGTCGAAAAAAAAACTGCATGTGAAATGTGATGTCTGCGAAAAGTTACCACAAAAACCCAGAAAATAGATCACCAACATCAGCATAAGAAGAAATTTGGGAGACAAACCGTGATTGAATTACATTGAGATACAAATAATGAAATAACAGAACATCAGAACAAAGACGAGAGGGAAAACCACGAAAATATGGAATTAAATAGCATAGCAGAAACCTGTCAAAAAGCAAAATAACTATCACCTAACCCATAAAACTGCGCAAGACAAAAACATAAAAAACAACACTGTGCAACAATGCGGGAACAGTGTGACGACAAAAAAAGAAAGAAAAAAGAAGTTTGTTTAAATTTTTCCTTACCAACCGCTCATTGAACACATACAAGTTTCATAAAACAAAGCACTTAAACCACAACCTTCTAGGGAAAGATATTTCCTGCTAGCTAAACACGAACAGCCAACTTGTGTATCTTTTTTAAATTGCAGTTGTAAACGCTCACTGTCAAAATATGATAAAGGAAAGAAAAATACGACTTTTGTTATCTCAAGCGGTCCTAGTTTCAGAAACGTTTAACGGATAGGTCAAGGTAAAACACATAAACGTTCTTATCTTGCAGTCTGTAGTGTGTGAAATGTCAATAAACAATCAAAACATGCAGGAGGTAGTCTTGTCAGTTTCTTTTCTCATTTGTAGAACGTTGGTTGCGTAGATTGATACCGCAAGCCTTTTTTTTTTACTTGATTCGAACAGAGATGTTATTATTATTTCTATTTAAAAAATTCCTTTCATACCATTAAACGTTACATAATGGGTATACGCGATTTTTTATACGCTCTATCCTGGGCAACTTGTTTGAACAAGTCTGTGGAATTTAAATCCGTATCTCTTGCTTATCTCAGTAAATTCATTTCCGGTTTCTTAGTTGTCCTACTTTGTGATTCTTTGATCATTTCTTCTCACAAGGGGTTTAAAATATCACCTTCTCTCTATAGTCAGTTGTTACTGTGGTTGACTAGACATTTCTTCTCACAGTGAGTTTAGAAATATCACCTTCTCTCTATAGTAACAGTTGTTACTAGTGGTTGACTAGACATTTCTTCTCAGAGTGGGTTTAGATATATCACCTTCTCCCTATAGTAACAGTTGTTACTAGTGGTTGACTAGACATTTCTTCTCACAGCGGGTTTAGATATATCACCTTCTCTCTATAGTAACAGTTGTTACTAGTGGTTGACTAGACATTTCTTCTAACAGTGAGTTTAGAAATATCACCTTCTCTCTATAGTAACAGTTGTTACTAGTGGTTGACTAGACATTTCTTCTCACAGTGAGTTTAGAAATATCACCTTCTCTCTAAAAGTAACGTTGTTACTAGTGGTTGACTAGACATTTCTTCTCAAGGGGGTTTTAGATTTTCACCTTCTCCCTATAGTAACAGTTGTTCTAGTGGTTGACTAGACATTTCTTCCCCGCGGTTTAGATATATCACCTTCTCTCTATAGTAACAGTTGTTACTAGTGGTTGACTAGACATTTCTTCTAACAGTGAGTTTAGAAATATCACCTTCTCTCTATAGTAACAGTTGTTACTAGTGGTTGACTAGACAGTTCTTCTCACAGTGGGTTTAGATTTTCCCCTTCTCTCTATAAACAGTTGTTACTAGTGATTGACTAGACATTTCCTCTCACAGTGAGTTTGAAATATCATTCTCTATAGTAACAGTTTTTTACTAATTGGTTGACTAGACAGTTCTTCTCACAGTGGGTTTAGATTTCACCTTCTCTCTATAGTAACAGTTGTTACTAGTGATTGACTAGACATTTCTTCTCACAGTGGGTTTGAATACCCGCCTTCTCTCTATAGTAACAGTTGTTACTAGTGGTTGACTAGACATTTCTTCTCACAGTGGGTTTAGATATATCACCTTCTCTCTATAGTAACAGTTGTTACTAGTGGTTGACTAGACATTTCTTCTCCAGTGGGTTTAGAAATATCCCCTTTCTCTCTATAGTAACAGTTGTTACTAGTGGTTGACTAGACATTTCTTCTCACAGTGAGTTTAGAAATATCACCTTCTCTCTATAGTAACAGTTGTTACTAGTGGTTGACTAGACATTTCTTCTCGAGTGGTTAGAAATATCCCCTTCTCTCTATAGTAACGGTTGTTCTAGTGATTGACTAGACATTTCTTCTCACAGTGGGTTTAGAAATATCACCTTCTCTCTATAGTAACAGTTTTTACTGTGGTTGACCAGACATTTCTCTGATTCATTGGTCTGACAATCCTTTTCTAGAATTTGCCATTTTTTTAATTATTTTTCATGAACATCTATTTGCATTCAACTTACTTTGTATATGATATATGGCCCTTTTCATCTTTACAGACAGTAATAGGCAAGTGTTTCTGTGAAAACTTCTGAGTTTCCTTTTCTCTCTTGTTGTTCAGCTCGTACATATCTCTTCTCAAAAGACTCTGCGCCCTTCCCGTAATTTGGCTTTCCACACACTCTGTATCAGCTAGTCCCTCCCATGCTGGGATCTATAGAAAAGTTTTTCATTGAGGTTTGCAGACATCTTTATATCTGAGCAGTGGTCTGCCCTGGTGCCTCTCCCTCCAAAAGTTCCAGAACAACATTTGTTTTGGTATGCGATAAGTTTCCATTCTTCTCACATGCCCCAACCATCTTAGTCTCTACTGCTGAGCATGCCTATGATGGAAGGCAGTTTTGCACGTTGTAGTACTTCAGAGTTGGTTATCTTGTCATACCACCTGATGTTCACAATCTTGCGGAGACATCGAAGGTGAAAGATGTTAAGTCCCCTCTCGTGTCTTGAGTAGGCTGTCCATGTTTCTGAGCCATATAGTAAAGAACTAATTACAGGCTCGATATATTTGAGTCTTCGTCTGCAATGTCAATTTTTGTTGTCCTACCTCGCTTTGATAGTATGCCGAATGTAGTAGCGGCACTCTATACAGCGTTGATTTCCTCGTCAAGAGAAAGGCTGGCAGTGACCGTGGACCCAAAATAGCAGAATTTTTGCACTGGTGTTAGATGGTCGCCATTTAAAGTGATATTTGATGTCTTACCTCCTGACATAATACAACTGTTTTGGGACGTTGTCGAGAAAAGAGGTCGCATGCCGACAATTATTAATTAGACATTGCAGTGTGGTTTACTGTGGGCGACTAAGGCAGCATCGTCAGCGAAAAGGAGGTCCGAGAAGTATTTCTGTCGTTTTGTCTGGCTCTTAAGCGAGCCAAGTTAAACAGTGAACCATCAGTCTAGTGCGGATGGAAACATCACCATCAGCGTCCCTAAGGCGTGGTTCAAAGGACTGCGAAGAAGATACCAAAGAGAGTGGGGGCAAAGGGCACAGCCTCTTGACTCCCCCTCTTAACCTCAAAACTATCAGATGTGCTGCCATCGAACTATGCTGGGTTTCATGCCCTCATGGAAACAATCAATTGGAGCAACTTGAGGGGCAACCAATATCTTCAATATTTTATAAAGACTTGGCCTGCTGACTGTGTCGAATGCCAGTCAGATCCCCAAAGCAATACTAGAGACTTGCTCCCCCTCGCACTTCTCTTGTAGCTGTCGAAGGTAAATATCATATCAGTTGTTTGACGTCTAGCTCTGAATCCCCATTGTGACTCTGGAAGAACACGCTCCGCCAGTTTCTGTAGTCGTTTTGAAAGGACTAGTGCAAAGCTTGCCTGTTCCCAGAAGGGGGATGCCTCTGTAGTTTTTAAATCCCTTATCCCCTTTGTTTTTAAGTGTCACTATCTTTGCATCCCTCATGTCCTGAGGAAGTGTTCCCTCTCTCCCGCACTGAATAAGGAGATTGTAGAGGTGGGGCAGCAGGACATCCCCATTGTTTTGAGGATTTCTGCAGAAATGTTGTCTAGTCTGATGCCTTGCCATTTGAAAGTTTGTTGATTGCTTCGGAAAGTTCCTGCTCCGTGGGTTCGTATCAGCTCGGGTTTTTTCATGATGTTTCGGGATGATCTGATCGAGGACTGAGTGTCTGGTTTCTCCACAAGTAAAGATTTGAATAGTGTTCCACCCATCTTTCGAGCTGTTTGGTCATATCTGTTATTGGCTCACCTGTTTCTGATCTTAGTGGTGCAATTTTTTTTATGTTTTGGTCCCAGACTACTCTGATATTTTCGTACATTGCCTTTGGTGTTGCCCATATCTGCAGCATTTTGTATCAAGAACATAGATTTGACCAGTATTCTTGCACACCTCCTTGACTCTCGTTGCAATACTGATTTTGTGTACCGAAGATGGTCCTTTGAACTTTGCGAGGGGTTTATTTTGTAATTTATTAGAGCTCTTTTCTTTTCCTCAAGTAAAAGGGGTTGGGGTTTTTCATTTTGTTCTACCCAGTCTTTGTTGGAAATTTCTTGGTGCCAAATGAGTCAATGGCCAGTCATATATTTAGGATTTTAGAATGTTCCACTTTTTCGTCTCTACATTCTCCCATTTCATTCCTCACACAGAGCAGTAAACCTTTCTGAAAGTCTCCTATTCTCTTCATCCCATTTTTGGGGACCTGACTTTGGGTTTGGGTGGTCTTCTTGTTGAATAGGGTTTTTCCCTTTGGGAAATATTTTGACTTTGCTGATAACTAGTGCATGATCTGTATCACAGTCCGCGCTGTGGAAAGTACGTGTGATTTTCACTGTGTTTAGTGTTGTCTGCGTGTAAATACAAAAACAAGCTGGTGTATATGATAATAAAAATAATAATAACAATAATTTATCTACATGTATATATATATATATTATATATATATTTTCATATGTAGGCCAGCCCTCTGATTTCTGTGATGCTTTTTATTTACTATGTAGCTTCCTAGGCCCCACCTCAGTCGCGTTTTGACATCCCTTATATAGCAGTGTTACTATTCTTTGCTACCTGTGTGAGCCACAAACGCTTTTGGGGGTGCCTTTGTATATGTCCTCATTCTTATTTTAGCATCAGTCAGTTTTCTTTGAATTTTTTTCTTTCTGGTATATATATATATTTGCTCTCTTCTCTGTCCCTGATATACGTGAGACTGTTCTATACACTTATATTCAAAAGCCCATATATGCTTTTCTGCTTCTTAAATGTTCATATTCAACAACCATAGTATCGTTTTATACTCTGCGACAGGAACGGGTTTGTCATTAAGGGCCAGAGGCCTGGCCTCACAAAATATTGAGTAACGTGAATTTTATTGAGACATTATTTGTTCATAATTATTACTTTCAACAGGATATTATTAGCTTTGAAGTTGATATATAGCGCTAAAATATCACACACATTCTGAAATTAAAACATCTTTCCTCCCTAATTAGTATAGCCCCTGGTTTTTTAAGGGCCCAGTAAAAACCCCCCCTCCCCCAAAAAAATAAAAAATAAAAATATGTTGCTTTTTATTTTAGACATTTGTTTTTTTTCGTAATTATTTCTTTTAACTTGACACTGATTAGTTTTGAAAGTTGAATATATAACACTAAAATATAAATATTTTATCAGACCAATATACAAAACATATTAATATATATAACATATCTTATTTTAAGATATTATATGACAAACACGTAAAACAAAGTACTGTAGTTTTCAAAATTCAATGACGATACATAAACTTTTCGACCAAAAAGGCTTTATCAAGCAAAACGATACAACAAACCTGACGAATAACTTAGAACACTACATATGACTTTAAAAGGTTGGCACTTTAAAAAACAAATGAAAATATGGACTAAAACAAATACAAATAAATCGGGAAAAACTGTAAGTGGAAAAAAAATGAAACAATACACAAATCAAGTAAATATTGACTCGAAACATTTATCTTAACATAAAAAATATAGAGCATGAGAAAGCATCCAATCATGTTCTCTGATGATCGTAGTTGATTTGATCTGGAGAATCCTTTATTTCTTTTTTGATACATTGCGACCTCCTGGACTCAACGCTCTATATTACTATGCTTCTCAATTTTCTCTTCTCATGGTCTATTATTTTATATGTGTATATGTTAAATGTATATGAGTCATATTTTTACTTGATTTTTTATTTTCTCTTATTAAATCGAGGGTACCAAGGACCTTCCAGCCACGTTAAGGTAGGCTAATGTAGAGAACCGTCCATATTACTAGGATAAGCCACGCCTCACAGAATGACAGTACATATTTCGTTGATTAATTTGATTTATTTAGCTTAATTAATCTTTGGACCCAACAAGGATGAAAATAATGAAGATTGGAAAATAAACAATTACAAATAATGAAGATTGGAAAATAAGAAACAAGTATGAAAATAATGAAGATTGGAAAATAAGAAACAAGTATGACAATAGTGAAGATTGGAAAATAAGAAACAAGTATGAAAATAGTGAAGATTGGAAAATAAGAAACAAGTATGAAAATAATTTAAGATTGGAAAATAAGAACAAGTATGAAAATAATAAGATTGGAAAATAAGAAACAACAAGGATGAAAATAATGAAGATTGGAAAATAAGAAACAACAAGGATGAAAATAATGAAGATTGGAAAATAAGCAAGGTAAAATAGTGTGATTAAAATGAAACAACAAGGATGAAAATAATGAAGATTGGAAAATAAGAAACAACAAGGATGAAAATAGTGAAGATTGGAAAATAAGAAACAAGGATAAAATAATGAAGGTTTGGAAAATAAGAAACAAGGATGAAAATAATGAAGATTGGAAAATAAGAAACAACAAGAATGTTTATAATGTGTTTAAACCTCCATTAATTACCATACCCAATCAAGTGCCATACCGGCAAGGCGATCACGTCTCTCAACAACTATCTCTCCCTGTCTTCAAGGTTTTCCCGATTTTACCATTCCCACTAAACGTTCTAAACCTCCTCTTCGCATTATATGCCCGAAGAACCTTGATTGTCTGATTCTAGGGTGGCCAAAACTTACTGTGGGAAGAGGTCGACACAAACGGGGAAGCAGAAATCATAGGAAATACCACGAACTCCCACCAGTAGCAGACTTGAGAAGAAAGGGTGGCCCTTGCTGTAAAGACAAACTAATCAGAGGCTGATAATCTGAGGCAGACGACTGCCTTTATTAGAAATCGAAACCCCAAACCCTAGTGAGAACGCAGAAGAAGAAGATTGTCTGATTCTGATTCTTTTGATAAGTTTTTTTGTGTTCAGGCCTGTTTTAAAACCTCATCATTTGTTTTCTTCGCTGTCCAGGGAATTTTCAGCATTCTTCTGTAAAACCACATCTCTGGGGCCTCAATCATTTATAAACACTTGAACTAGTTGGTTCGATGTACAGTGATATTTCTGGAGACTAAACTAAACTGAGAGACATACTGGGGGTAGATCAAATCCCTTATGAACTAGCTGGTTTGATGTACAGTGATGATGTTCTGGAGACTAAACTAAACTGAAGACATACTGAGAGTAGATCAATCCCATATGAACTAGCTGGTTTGATGTACAGTGATGATGTTCTGGAGACTAAACTAAACTGAGAGACATACTGGGGGTAGATCAAACCCCCTATGAACTAGCTGGTTCGATGTACAGTGATGATGTTCTGGAGACTAAACTAAACTGAGAGACATACTGAAGAAGAGATAGGAGCACTTATAAACTAAATAGTTCGATGTGCAGTAATGATAGGACGACTAAACTAAACTAAGAAAACATACTGAGGAAGGACTGATTGATTGATAGAACTATCATCTTTTCACTTTGTTGAGTAACCATGTTGCTCGATCTCTTTCTTACATAGGGAGATCTCAGTTGTATTTTACGAACTCCGTAGCACTGGAGGGTCCCCGTGTAATTTTGAAAGATGAAGATACTTTTGCAGAATTTTATTTTAATATTGTCTAATGAATTTTGCTCTGGGAGCGACTCTCAGCCTTCTCTTTCTGTTTTGAACTGCCAAAGGTTCTTTTATATACTCAAATTAAACATGGGACCCACATGTTATCTCGTTTCACGATAGGACTAGTAACTCCATCTCAACTATCAGGGATCTCTGGAAAAATATCGGGGATGGCTCACAGGGGCAACCTGATACCTTTGGCACTAAAAACAGGCAGCTCACCTTTACCCACAGAGACAGGAAGAGATAGTAGCACTTATGTACTACTCACCTTTACGCCACAGAGACAGGAAGAGATAGTAGCACTTATGTACTACTCACCTTTGCATACAGAGACAGGAAGGATGTGCACTTTTGTACTACTCACCTTTGCCACAGAGACAGGAAGAGATAGTGCCTTATGTACTACTCACCTTTGCACAGAGACAGGAAGAGATAGTAGCACTTTGTACTACTCACCTTTACGTCCGAGACAGGAAGAATGTAGCACTTATCACTACTCACCTTTCGCACAGAGACAGGAAGGGGATAGTGGCATTTGTACTACTCACCTTTACGCCACAGAGACAGGAAGAGAAGTGCACTTATTCTAAGTAGTTCGATGTACAGTGATGATGTTCCCAAAAGACTAATGAGACACACTGAGCAAGAGATTGAGCACTTTTGTCTAACTAGTTCGATGTGCAGTGATGATGTTCCGACGACTAAACTAAACTATGAGACATACTGAGTAAGAGATAGGAGCAATTATATACTAACTGGTTCGATGTGCAGGCGCCCGTTTGTTTTCCCAGTCAAGCATGGGGGGCAAAGAATAGTATCACCTCGAAATACAAGGCATTCGTAGAGGGAACAGAAGTAGGGGCCGGGGGCGCCCATTAAATGAAAGCGTTGCAAATCGGATGTGCTGGCCGACTTGAGGCGCATAACTAGCACAACGTACAATAGCTCTTAGGCTGGATCACCTACAAATCCAAAGAGTATTCAGTGGTCGTAAAGTGCGTTCGAAGAAGAAGTGATGAAGATATGACGCTAAACTAAACAAATATGTCCTAACAGGCAATGCTAAAAATGTAAACAGAAACAAGGAGATAGGATGGACATGCAGGCGCTATATTGATGAAATAGCAGAGTCACTGAACTTCTCTCTAAACAAAGCACATAGATGAACCCCTCTCGAACCCTACGTTTCACGTTAACATCGAAGGTACATACTGAAAAAGATGAGACGAGATGAACGTAAATACTGCCATTGTGAATAATTGTGTATATTATCATGATGCAAATAAAAAGCGCACTGGTAGAAATGTTAATTAGATACTTACTGCATGTCCCCCGTTACTAGAAACAACAAACAACAAGAAATCCAGTCTCAATAATAACTAGAATTTAACGTATCTAATGTTCAATCATCTTTTACTTCCTTGTTGAGACCGGATCAAAGTTCATATATTTAAGGCTTCAAGTTTGAAATGTCTAGCTATATTAACTCTTTAATTAAACTAACCAATATGTTAAAAGTGGAGTTTGCGTGATTACAAAGGGATAGTTCCAATCTCTTTATTGATTAGTGATTGGAGGTCTTGTGACAAAATGGTAAAGGTGTTATTTTCAGTTCCGAAGATCGATCGTTTGAATCCGGACAGTGCATTTCTTTTAACGAGTGCATTTTCTTCCGGAGATACCGGGATTGTTGCCGGAACGCAAAGCTCGTGACTTTGTGCAATACTCTTGGCAGGTGGCATGCCATTTCTGTGACGAAGGGTCGATCCAAGGGATCAAACCATTGCACGAAGGCACCTGTTCGGGTAAAACCCTTTCAAAATCTTTCCTAAGCATTCCGGACAGATGATTGTTTCGATCCTCTCAACATTACTACTGAAGCACTGTGTTTCCGGGACTTGCAGGGAGCAAAGAAAAGCAACCTGCAACCTACAAGGTATTTCGTGCGGGCGACTGAGGTAAGATCTGGGAGCAAAAAATAGCAACCCACTGCAACCTACAAAGCATTTCGTACGAGGCGACTGAGGGGAGATCAGGGAGCAAAGAATAGCAACACTGCAACCTACAAGGCATTTCGTACGGGCGACTGGGGTAGAGATCTAGGGAGCAAAGAATAGCAACACTGCAACATACAAGGCATTTCTCGAGGCGACTGGGTGAGATCTAGGGGGCAAGAATAGCAACTGCAACCTACAAGGCATTTCGTACAGGGCGGCTGAGGTGAGATCCCGGGAGCAAAGAATAGCAACACTGCAACCTACAAGGCATTTCGTACGAGGCGACCGAGGTAGAGATCTAGGGAGCAAAGAATAGCAACACTGCAACCTACAGGCATTTCGTACAGGCGACGGGTAGA
>JADZMA010002758.1:0-11116 GCA_020796225.1 Arion vulgaris
AGAATACTAAGAGCACGATATTCCCAGTGGCAACATATGGGTATGAAGCATGGACATTTAACAAGGCAGTGAAAGACATATGGCTTATGAATATAAGTGTTACAGTAGAGGCTTCGATATCATGGACAGAGAAGAGAACAAACAGATAGATCCAGAAAGAACTCAAAATCGAAGAAAACTTGCTGATGCTACAAATAAGAAAATTAAAGTATTTATTCATATAAAGAGACACAAAGGGCGGGAGAAGACCATCATGGAAGGAGGCATCACGGCAAAGAGAAGAGGAAGACCACAGAGAAGATTGATTCAGGATGTAACTGATGGTTTGAGCATGACAGCTGCAGCGGCAGGACATCTGGCCTATGAGAGAAATTCCGAAGGACTATTAAGGTGGCAAAGTTCTGCTCAGGACAAACTATTTGATGATGAATCAAACATATTGATATGAGCAAATGGCCAGTTTTCATAGAGAACCCACCTCCGAGAATGTGGCATAGTAAAGCAACTAAGGCTACGGCGAAGGATTAACTTCATATGGCTCCGTCCCTGTCAGAAGAAAGGGCAAGCCACCTCCCAAAAAGTGTTGCAGAAAACACAAACTCTGTAGCTCCAGCAACAATCCTAGGTATCTCCAGACAAAACTGCACATGGGACTTGGTTCGAATTAAAACCTACAACCTTCAGATTGCCAGGCAAATGTCTTAACCACTTTGCTACAATATTTCTGCCTTTCTAATAAAGTTGTTAGATTGTAGTATTTCCTGTTAGGTTGTTATACAAGTCTCTCATATTTCCTTTGACATCAACTTCTTCCGCCTCTCTTGTCAAATGTTTCCTCTTGTATCTTCTGATATTTCTCATGATTTCTTATTTATCAGTTTGCTAGTATAAAAATCTAAGAAAATGATCTGAGAAAAACAAATGGAGGATACAACCCAGAGCACGACAGTATAAATACACTAAACAGAAAAGCACAGACCACAGTCTTCAGACTTAGAACGGACACTGCAGTCTCGGAGCACACCTCTACAGAATGGTCTCAGGACTGGGCAGCCTGCACCTGTGGAGCATCAAAACAGTCCCCAGAGCACATCCTGCAAGACTGCCCTAGTCTGAGTAGTAAGAGATTGGAGATCTGGCCAACAGAAACAACCCTACAAGACAAACTATGGGAACCGGTGAAGACCTCAAGCGCACGCCTGTTTATGACACATACCGAGTAGTCGTGATAGCAAAATTGATCGCAGAAGAAGAAGCTAGTATCAAATGTTTTGTATCAGTTTATGTATATATTTTTAAAAGGTGATAGAATTCTAGTCAATGCACTCTTTTCATTAATCATTGTTCATATCAGGGATGCTCCCCTAGTTAATAAAAGCAGCGCAGAAATAGAATGTGCTGGCCTACTTGGGCGTATAACTGATATAACGATACTGCTTCTGGGCTCAGATCACATACAAATCACACAGAGTGGTTGACAGGTGGTCAGCATGGAGTGTTCAAGAAGATTGTCATTTGAGGATCATCTTTCCCCTCCATATTAGCCTACCTTATCGTGGTTGGAGGGTTTGTGTGCTTTTTAGGATCCTTCAGGCTATGTCGGGAGTCTAACTCCTGGCAGGTCTAACGCCAACAGACTGAAGGTGAAAGGCCAGACCAAAGGGCGGGGAGCAGGATGGGGCCTCATAAGGTGATAGTGCAGAACCCACCAAGTGGTAAATGCCTGGCTGCAACCAACCCATCCCCCAGCTATGGGACAAATAGCACTTGTCCTCTCTCTTCCTTGAGGAGGACATCCTTTTTCTTGTCTTGTCTTCTACTTTTATGACACTTTCCCTTAAGCATAAGGGATTAAACTACAGTGTCCAGGAGCACACCCTGCAAAAAGCCTGTGGTGAGCCCGCAACAGAAGGTAAGTCATCTAGAGTAGGCGACTCCAGACAAACCGGAAGACAGATCTCAGCAGGGGACTGCAACTGTCTAGAGAACAACCTCAAAAAAAAGATGTCTCAGAACGGAATGTGTCAGCCATTATTGGTGGGGAGGAATCGACACATACGAACAACTCAAATGGCCATGCGCAAATATTTATATAACTGTGGTGCCACCACCATGGAAACAGCCAGGTGGTGGTGGACCGACCCCTGCCTCAAGGTCCACCCTAGCTACTGGCGGCCTGTTGATTTTTGCAAAGCCAGGAGGACAGGGTTTTACTACTGGCAGCAAGGAAAAACTTTCACCTCACAATTATGCAATGGAATGAGAAGGTAACCAACAAAAACGAGAGCTAGAGGAACGTCTGCGAGCAGAAAGATTGACATCTGCTGTATCCAAGAGACGTACCTTAATCCGGGAAATAGATTCAGCATTAGAGGATTTGAAACCTTCCGCAGGATAGAGAAAATAGACATAAGGGTGGAGTAGTAACACTAGTTCGTAATTCCATACCGGCAGTTGAACTTCACAGGTCCAATCAGTTGAGCACAGAATTCATAGCTGTTCAACTTCTTATCAACAACACTAAGATGACACTATACAATATATACTCACCACCCTCCATTCAAACTGAGCTGGAAGCTATCAAAGTTCAAGATGACAACTTACTTATAGTAGGAGACTTCAACAGCCACTCACCAAGCTGGGGATATGACACGCTAGATCCTCGAGGGGAAAGCCTTGAAGAATGGCTGATCACCAACAGTCTCACCATTCTCAACCACCAGATGATCCTCACATGTTACTCACGAGTGGCAAACAAGCACCCCAGATCTGGCTTTTGCTACAGACAACATTCACAGGATAACCGAAAGGCAAGTCTGCTACCAGATTGGAGGTAGTGACCATAGACCAGTGAAACTCCCCTAAATAACATTAACAAAGGGGGAACTTACAAAATCTGCCCCTAGTTGGAATTACAAAAGGCAGACTGGAAGCTATTCCAAGAACTAGCAGACAAGTACTGTAAAGAAATTAATCAATCAGGAAAAGTGGACAGAGATGCACGTTCATTCAATAGCCATTTTAGATGCTGCAAAAGGCTATACCCAGAGGGGGGAGAAAACTACAAGCCATATTGACACCAGAGATGGAAGTTCTCCATAGCTCGCTTTGAGTGCCAGAAATACGATGGAACTCGCACTAACGGACTAAATGTAATGCAACACAATAGAGCAAGGGCCTTTATGAAAAAAGAAACCAGCAGTGTAGAAAATCCTGGAAAGAAAAGACAGCCTCTTTGAACATGGAAAAGATACTCAAAAGTTGTGGAGACTTACAAAAGCCCTGAATGATGACAACCCATCTAGAGGGAAAACAGTTCTCCAGCAAGGAGAACAACTTATCACAGGAAAGCGAGCAGCCACCCTGATGGCCCAGTGTTATAAGCAAGAAAGCCATGCTCAATAAGTCAGGGGCAAGGGAAAGAAGTCAGAAGTGAGATAAATGCTACATTCAAAAGCAACAAGTGAACCCTGTATGGAGGTAGACATCACACTGACTGAGCTGCAGAGAGCACTGAAAGCTCAATCAGAAAGGCCCGACCAGATGGAGTATCAAACGACATGCTCAAACAAATAGGCCCAATTGCACAGAGTCTTCTACTCCAGATTTTAACAATAGTTGGAGACAGGAGAGTCCGACATCTGAAAATGCCACAATCCACCCAATTTTCAAAAAGGGAAAAGACAAAAGGATCCGAGAGCTACAGACCTATAAGCTTTGCCAAGTTGCACTGCAAAACTGCTGGAGAGAGTGATAACCACTAGACTCCAGTGGTTTTTTGAATCAACCATAAACTGATCCAGCCCAGACAGGCTACAGGCAGCATAGAAGCACTGATGACCAAGTGGCATACCCCACAGGACATAGAAAATGGCTTCCAAGAAAAGAAACCTACAGTGTTCTTCATGTCTAAGGCCTTCACAAGTCTGAAAGATGGTTTGCTACTCAAGCTCTTTCGCAGTGGAATACGGGGTAGAATGTACTATTGGATAAAAAGACTTTCTTACCCATAGACAAGCATCTGTAAAATTGGGTGGAGTGCACAGTCCCAGATTCAAATTAGAGCAGGAGTCCCACAGGGTAGCGTACGTCCCCATTGCTTTTCCTGGATATATTAATGATCTGCCACAAACTCTGCCCCAGACATGTATCACACTCCTCCATGCTGATGATCTAGCTGTGTGGTACACCTCCAAGTTTCTGGGTCCTGCCATCCTTAAACTCCAGGCAAGCCTGAACAGCGTCATAATGTGGGCAAGTAAATGGGTCTAGAAATAAACCGGAGCAAAACTATAGCAACGCTTTCTCATTGTCAACAAAGGAAGAACACTTCAGACTGAAATTTAACGATGATATCGCTCCGCTCCTATACTCCAACCTTTTTGGGAGTTAAGCTTGACAGTCGCCTGACATGGAAACATCACATAATGGAAACAAACAGAAAGGCTTGAGGAAACAAAGTGTGATGGAAGCTGGCTGGAACTACTGGGAGCTGATATTCAATCCCGAGTCAGTGTACACTGCAAAATAGATCACCCTGGAATATGCATCATCGACATGGATATCAGCAGCCCATTCAAACAAATCGATACTGGAAAACACAAAACAGGTGTCTGCGTACTATTTTGGGAGCCATGAAATCTACACCAATTGTAGAAATGGAAAAGGCAGCCAACATCCAGCCCTTGAAGACAGAAGAAGGAGAAAGTGATTCTACAGACTGAAAGGATCAAAAGAATGCCTCACCATCCGCTGCATGAAAAAATGCGGCTAGAACAAAGAACAGACTAAAGCGACAGTCTAAACCACAAAGCAAAAGAAATAGGAAAGTCATACTTGGAACTACTAAATCATAATTCCATACCTGAAGAATTGCTTTTGATCACTGGGAACCAGACTCAGTAGCACTAAACTTTTCAACCTCCATCCCTAAATTATTAAGCAAAGATGCCGAGCCTAATCTAGTGAAAAAGCAATTACAATGGAACATCTCCATTACATGTTTCCCGAAGACAGCTGGATAAGAATTTACACAGATGGATCGGCAATGGAGGCAACCATGAATGGTGGAGCAGGAGGGTACATTAGGCACCCAGATGCTACCACTGTGTCTCTAGCGGCTCTACTGGAAGAATATGTTCCAAACTCATAAAGCAGAACTCTTAGCCCTTCTGATGGCAGCACAGCACATGAATAAGCTGCAAGCACCTGCAGGCAAGATGGTATTTTTTACAGACTCACTGTCAGCTATACAAGCCCTGGAGGCTAAATCCACTGACAGCACAGTACAAAACTACAAAGAGAACTTGCTCAGCTTTCAGAAAGGCAGAAATTCACTTGCAGTGGATTCCATTTCACTGTGGCATTGCAGGCAATGAGAGTGCTGATGTCTTAGCTAAGGAGGGCAAGTGCCAAAGAGCAAATTTACAACCCTGTCTTTCAAGAGGTCAAAACCCTCATACAGAGAAAATCTGCAGTAAGACTGGAAGACAAACACTGGATATGATTATGGAAAAGACTCTCAAAGACCTAAGCAGAACAGACCAGGTCATTATATTTCACTAGCACCGGACACCGCAGACTAACAAACACTTATACAGACTAGGGAAAAAGTCAAACAGCTCTCTGCCAGTGTCAGCAGGCAGAACAGACACCAGAGCATATCCTGCAAGACTGTCCTCTCTGTGGAGCTGAGAAGGGAACATGTGGCCACACCCAGTAGACCTGAAAACTAAGCTTTGGGGAAACCTGATAGACCTGAAGCTGTCTGCCCAGTTTGTGGTCCACAGTAAATTAAGCGCATGACCAGAGATCGCTGAAGAAGAAGAAGGATCATCTTTACACATCACACTTGTCCATAATTCTCCTCCTCAGCATGTATTTAAGTGTGTTTCAACGAACAACTCCCGCTCTCTGCTAGTTGATGTATCTACTGGTGTTTCTCTCATGGTTTTCCCATTTTGCTGCACATAAATCACATACTTTGTATTGCTAATGATGATTATCCATACATATTTTTCATCTCCTCTTCATACATGTAGGTAAAATTGAAGATTTTTCTCAGTTGGAAATTAAGACTGCACCTTCTTCAAATGTCATCACTGAAATATGAAATACATACTGGTCTCTACTTCTAATAGCATTGAGTACTTCCTTATCTTCTTCACAGGTTGTGATGGTGATCATGAATAACACGAAAAGATAGGGTCATAAATATAACCGTTTACCCCATGGGCTTTAGCGCTGTAGCGTAGTTGTTAGTGAACTCGCTTCGCAAGACTGGTGGTCTGGGTTCAGCTCCCGAATGCGCGTGGAATTTTTCCCGACCGCGACGGTTCTCAGGTCGACTCCAGCCTCAACTGGGTACCAGACATGCTCTGGGAAGTAAAGGCGCTGGCGTGATGTTGACCACATCACCCATCGTGTGTTGACGGTCAATGAAAAATACAGGCCTAACACTGTATTGACCTATATACTACGAGGTATGAAAGGGTTCCTTTACTTTTACTTTTTTCTACCCCATGGGTTGTCTTGATATCTTCTGTGACTTTTTCTACACTCCTAATGTCTTGTGTCATAGTTCCCAGATGGCAGCGGAGGAATGGACAGTTAGCCAGATAGTTAGAGTAGTATAATTAGATTATTTAATAGTTGAGACTATGTGTTGTACTCTCTATGCAGAAGTGCAACACATAGTCTCAACTATTAAATAATCTAATTATACTACTTTATACTACTGTTTTTGTTTGAGATTTCAGATAGTGTGACAAGACTCTGACATGCAAGAAAGACATAGTGATAGTGACATACTGATGCACGCTGTCGTCAAACCCATACTACCTCATGTGAGGAATGGATGTCCAGTACAGCCACCCCACATTGGCCAAGTGTTATGCTGTTGGGTCGCCGTCGGAATCATATGGCGCATATTTTCCAATTAATTTATGTAATGCTGATTAATTTCTATATTACATGGTTTAGCATAAGAGCACAGAGGGTTTACTGTTGTTGACACATGGTCACCATGACCAGTTGATGAGTCACGCTCAACGACGTGTGGTGACTAGTTCCCATTTAGCTCTGCTCAACTGGGTCTTCCTGAGATCCCGCAGATTTTCTTTTCTTTCGACCATGGTTGGCTGTTATAGTTAGTTGTTGTGAGCCACGTTTATCACGTGAGGTGACTAGTTCCTTTCAGCTCTCACCACTTAATCACCTATTGACACTACCTGTGCGATTTTATTGGAGTTCACTCGACGGCTGACGCGAGGTCTCCAGGGGGTGTCATAGTTCCCCAGATGGCAGCGGAGGAATGGACAGTTAGCTGATAGTTAGAGTAGTATAATTAGATTATTTAATAGTTGAGACTATGTGTTGTACTCTATGCAGAAGTGCAACACATAACTACAAGACACTGACTTTTTGTGTAGTAAAATAGTGACGTGTTAGTAACGATAGGGAGAGATGACATAAACATTGGGCCGACCAGATGTGTTCATGCACTGTCCGCAATAATAATAATAAATGTAAATGAAACGATTCCACCTTGTTTGTTGGTATACCTGTGGGCCCTTAGAAAGTACTGCCCCTACTACACTTGTACACATTCTTTATATATCACAGATTACAGTGTTTGAAATGTTTTTCCTTCATATACAATCCAAACACTTGTTTGTTTTCTTAGTTTCCCTAAACTACAAAAACTACATGGGCATGTCATGACTTTCTTAATTAAAAATGTTTCACAGCATTAAGATACATTTTTGTGTTCATTGTTTTGTTCTCAGATGATTTGTGGCCACAGCATAGTTTCTTAGTTGACGACAAAAATCACATGCTTCCAGTGTTTGCATCAACTAGACGTACTTGGGCTGGGCCACGTCACAGAGTGGCTATTAAAAAAATTGAAGGGGACATCTGGGTAAGTTATAGCAGATGTTAAATTATATGATTTTCTTTGATAACTGGTCCATGCTAATTTTGAACTAATTTCTAGTTTTTATTTTTAATCACACGTTGAAACACACGGATGCAATTGCAATTAGTTCATACTTGAACCGCCTCTTGAGTTCGCTTGATTAGTCTGCATTGTCTTTCTCTTATAATTTTTTGTTGATATTCATTTTCAGTCTCTTTTCTTTTAATTGCAGTTTTGAGTCAAGTGCTGGTTAGGTTATACTTTTTTGTATGTTAATTTTCTCTCTTTAATTTTCAACCTAGAGTAGTTATAGTAGCTCGGCCTGCTAACTGTGAGACGCCTCATAGCTCGGGTTCGAACCTACTGTCCGGCATTTGTTCGAGTCCCCTGGTCTTACTCCGGACGATAACGTGAGTACCTCTTAAGTCGGAGAAAATCTGCCTGTATGGCGAGGGAATACTAATTACAAGTACATTGAGCACACGGCTGCCAGTGTAAAGTGATTTACAATGTGCACGCTGCTGCCATTGTAAGAAATTGGAAAAACGGATGTTCACGCAAATATCAGTTTCAGAGATGAAACTTCGTCTGAGTTGAAAGCGGATGAAAAAAAAAAATTACTATTGACCATCTAATGTCAGCTATCCATTGAAAGTACTCTTCTGTTTCAATTGTATAGTTACTTTGATTTTTAGTTGTTGTTGATATCACATGTGAATAAACCTATTCTTGAGTGATATTTGCCAGTGTGTTGCCGGGCGTGAAAGGAGCAAAAAAATAGTAACACTGTGACCTACAAGGCATGTCATAAGAGGCAACTGAGGTAGGGCCTAGGGAAGCTACCCTAGTAAATGAAAAGTGCTGCAGAAATCGGATGTACTTGAGGCCATAACCGCACAACGACAATCGCTCTTAGGCTCAGATCACATACAAATCACAAAGTGGTTTAACAAGCGTTATAAGAGGAAGAATCATATTGATGCAATCAAGAGAGCAGCTATGCTGAGGTTGTATTAATTTGGATCAAATGTACCATGAGTAAGAGGACTCACATATGACTTGTCAAAAGAGTAGAAGCCAGATGGACCACTGAAATGTTACTCCATTACCAAAAACGCCTTCCTATAATGCTTCTAACAATGGTGAGATCTCTGGGGAGAAGTGTGCGCAGTCCCAAAGAGAGTACCTTGAAGGGGAATAGGGTTTCAGACCTCCAGATAAGTAATTGTATTTTTTCGACCACAGGTCTGATACCTTTTTGAACAGACCTTATATGCAACATTTGGGAAATAAATATGTGCTACAATACTGATTTGTCTAATCAATCTATCATATTATGCTGACTATAACAAAATTATATTGGGTTTACTGTTGAAGGAAACAGTTATCATGATAATTCACACTGAATAAAGTCTATGGACTTTATTTAAAAAAATTGAATTTGAGTGGCCATACCTAAATCTTTACATCTTTATTGCTGATCTATCTGTGAATATGGTTAGTCCAGGTATTGGTTGGATTGTAGCTCTCTATATATTTCAGTGTTATGGTTCTTCTTAGTGGTTCATTCTGACTGTTTTCTCTCAATACCAGAAAAGTTTTCAGGCAATTACTGAATTTGTCCAGGTTTGAAATTTTTTATGCTCTTTGGATGAGCTTTGTAATTGAGAATGGTTTCTACTCTCATATTTCTGTGAGTTTATTCCACAAAATTACCAACTGACCTAAATTAGTCAGAGAAGAAAACATTAATTCTCCGAAAATATACTTTTCCAAATGATTAAAGAGACACAGCCGAGAGTCACTAGACAAGCACTTGAGTGGAACCCAAAGGAAAACGGAAAAGAGGATGTCCTAAAAGAGCTGGGGACGAGTCTCTTGAGGAACTGAGGGGTGCTCGACTATCCTGTTAGACCATAAAGAAAACAACCAGAGAATGGGAAAAGTGGTGAACAACTGTTACAGCCCTTTGCTCCACAAGGAGCGGAGAGTAATAAATCAAATGATTAATGTGTCCAAGCAAGGGATGTTATTCTGCAGTCTTTCTGTCCTAACGTTATTATTTTAAAAGCAAAATGTTTTTGGGATGCTCATTGATGTGATTCATTTATAAACTAAATATTTCTATTTTGTCCCTTTGTTTATCAGGCCTTTGAGTCAGCACTGAGAAATTATCTACACAAAAAGAGTGGTAACATAATCAAGACACAAGTGCATGAAGTGTGTAGAACTGTTCTTGTCAAAGAACAGTATGCACCATTAATTGCTGATTTTCTCTTAGAATGTGGCATGTGATGTATAGTTTTACATGGTGAACAGTGAGCAAGAATTTAAAATTTAATAATTGACAAATTTCTTTTATGTAGATTGATGTAACAATGTTTATTTAATAAAATGTGAGAGGGCATATATAGTGATATTTTTGGGTAAACAAATTGTAATGATTGTTATAACAATAATAGAAAACTGCTATTGTTAAAATCTGATATGCTGGGCTGAAAGATGAAGTTATCAGTATCTCAGTTGTAAACTAAAAGAAATGACTAAACACATTCATCAGTGATATTGATGGGGTTTATAACAGCAAATCGCCAGAGTGGTTACCGGGCCCAAATTTGGGGTGTAAAGAATAGAACCACTGTTACTGCCACACATGTCATATAAGGCACTAAGGAGGTTGTGGCGCGAGGTTGGCTACCCGACCGTAAAAACACTAGATGGCTATAGAACGGAGAGCGAACCGAGTAAACGCTGGCTGAAACCGACACATCGCCGAAGGATAAGCACCAGAGCTCCAAATGACATAAAACACACCAATGCAAAGGCTGCATGAATCAGATTTTCACATGAATAGAATTTATTGGGAGATCTGGTACATCGGTCTGGGCGGTGATCGCAAGAGAGAGAGATAAGAGCAAATGATGAGGAAGTTACTGATGCTACATGTGATGTAATGTCATTAAATTCTTGTGTTTTTTTTTGTAGTAATAAACCTTCAATGCCTTTCTGTGATTTCATTTTTTGTTGTTGAAAAATATCAATAAAACTTTTTTGTCACTGTAAGAAAGAGGCAATTTTTTGGGCATGATCTGAGAAAGGGAGGTTTAGAACGCATAGTAACAGCTGGTAAAATTAATGAGAGATGAGACAAAGGATAACAGAGAAAGAAAATTCTGGAAAGCCTGGGTTATTGGACGA
>JADZMA010002759.1:0-11108 GCA_020796225.1 Arion vulgaris
AACCCCTTTTCTCTTTACTTTTGTCTTTGTCTATTGTCTTTCTTCAGGTGGAAGATAAATTGGTTTCCCTCTTGCCATTAAGCGATAGTGTTGGGAGCTTTAAATTTCGCCCAGGGCAGATGAGCCTCCTTTTTTTTATCCGTGTTTATTTAGTTGGTCTTGATATTCTCTATCCTTTTTTGGTTTCCCGGTTCTAGTGATCTCTTTTTATTGTATGCTGTTATTGTTCTGTTATTGTAGCTGTTATTGTATGCTGTTATGGTTGCTGTTATTCTCCTTTAAAGGGTTTTTAAGCCGAAGGATTGACTTCATTGTACTGGGTTTTACCCCGTATGGCTCGGTCCCTCTCCGCAATGGCCCGACAAGCCAGGGATTGCCAAGCATGAACTCTGAAGGCTCCAGCCCAATCCTGTGTCTCCTGGAACACTGCACTCTTGAACAGAACAGCGCGGCCCAGTTCAAACTCAGTCTTCGGCTCGCCAATAAATCAGTTCGGCGAAATGAACAAGCAAAGCCTACTCCCCTCAGAGGTAACAGGTTTGCATTACTGTGTCTGTCTAAACAATTTTAAACTTTGGAACGGAAAAACAGATTGGGTTGGGAAAATGCCAAGTTGAAAGCGAATGTTCGGTCAAATAGACATATAGTCTCGATACATTGCGACACAATGTAAAAAATGCCCTAATCATGAACAATAAAGAAGAAAAAGATATATGCAGTGATTCATCGACAGTCAACGTTGATCGGCGACTAATGACACAACAAAGAGGGTGATGTATTCATCGACGTCAACGTTGATCGACAGACAAAGCACTAACAAGAGGGTGATGTGATTCATCGACGGTCAACGTTGATCGACATGACTAATGACCCCAAAAAGGGTGATGTGATTCATCGACAGTCAACGTTGATCACGATGCTAATGCTTAACAAAGAGTGATGTAATCACGATTCATTGTTTTTAAAACATCAAATAGTAGATTCTTCAGTAAACTTAAACCCCTATACTTCATTTTTGTATTACCCCGTGTTGTAATTTAGTTTAAACTTGTAAATGTCTTCTACTTCATCATTATGTCGTTACACTTTGCTACCGGGTTGTTGCAGTGTCGCTATAATGATTATAAGTAGTATAAATGGGGAACTGTTGCAGGCCTTTCATTAAAAAAAGGCAGTCAAACATGGATGTGTACTGGCCCCAACACTCTTCAGCATGATGTTTGCAACCGTGCCATGTTGTCTTTTGTAAATGCATTGACATGGGATAAAGCATAGATTCGGACAGACGGGAAGTATTAATCTCTGGATATTAAAATCATCCACCAAGGTGAAAGAATCAAACATCTCAAACCTGCTGCTTGCTTGGGGCCCGCCTCATAGGTTTTCAATGACCTATGATTTTGGCCCTTACCATTAAACAGGAAAACTGATGTCATGTCTCAGCCTGTCACTAGAAAGCAGTACCATGATACATCACTTGAAACATAGCTTATCCTGCCAGGAACAACTGAAATATCTTGGAAGCACCCTTTCCCAGATCGACAAATATAGACTCTGAGGTCACCTTCTTCTCCCATTCCCCTTCTTTATAAAGTGTTGGGGAGGGCGTAGTGATCTTGTTGTGCTTTTTTAAGCCATTTGAGCTATTCATTTTCGTAAGGTTGTTCTTGATGCCTTGACCCTTCTTTAACTGGTCTTCCTCTTGCTTACTCGTTATACTTTTTCTGTGTGGTTCTCTGGGGTAGACGATACAGGGCATTCTTGTCAGGTATCACAACCCATTTAATCTGTTGTTCTTTTATGAATTGCATGACTGGTTTCACATCCCGTTTCTTCGATTTCTTCATTTCTAATTTGTCTCTTTATCACACCTGAGCTCTTCTAATGCACCTCATCTCCGTTGTTATGATGATTTCCCGCTCATTAGCTGCTGTTATTCATGTTTCACCTGGAACTAGTGTTGGCCAGAAAATCGTTCTTATAAACTTGTCTTTAGTTTTTAGCGGTATCTCTTTATGTGACAACAGTGTGTCAACTGCCCCCGTACCTGGTTAGCGGTATCTCTTTATGTGACAACGTAGTGTCAACTGACCCAGTACCCTGGTTAGCGGTATCTCTTTATGTGACAACAGTAGTGTCAACTGCCTCAGTACCTGGTTAGCGGGATCTTTTTGTGACAACATATGTCCCCTCAGTACCTGGTTAGCGGGATCTCTTTTGTGACAACAGTAGGGGTAAACTGCCTCAGTACCTGGTTAGCGGTATCTCTTTTTGACAACAGTGTATAACTGCCTCAGTACCTGGTTGGCTATCTCTTTTGTGACAACAGTAGTGTCCAACTGCCCAGTACCTGGTTAGCGGTATCTCTTTATGTGACAACAGTAGTGTCAACTGCCTCAGTACCTGGTTAGCGGTATCTCTTTATGTGACAACAGTAGTGTCAACTGCCTCCGTACCTGGTTTAGCGGTATCTCTTTATGTGACAACAGTGTGTCAACTGCCCCAGTACCTGGTTAGCGTTCGTGCATCGATTGATGATTTTGCTATCGATACTTCCGTCTGCCGTGGGAAAATTTCCCACTAAGTACTTGTCCTCAAAATGAGAGCCGCTGTAGCGTAGTTGTTAGTGAACACGCTTCTCAAAGGGTGGGTTCAACTCCGCAGTACGCGTGGAATTTTCGCGACGGCTCGCAGGTCGGCCAGCCTCAACTGGGTGCCAGCATGCTCTGGAAAAGTAAAGGTGGCCGGGGTGATGCTGACCACATCACCCGTGTTGCCGACGGTCAATGAAAAATACAGGCTAACACTGTTTGGGCCCATATACCACAGATGAAAGGGTTCCTTTACTTTTTTTTACTTGTCCTCAATGGTTTGTTTATTTTTTATGTTCTGGAGTTTGGTTGTAATGTTTTCTGGTTTTTCTACCTATTTCATTGGGTTTTCCTTTATTATATTTATTTTCATGTTGTACTACATCCCTTGGTGTTAATTAAGCTCAAATGGTTCTGGAGAGATTCTTCTTTTTCTAATCGTACTTGGTCATCTGCAAATAAAAGTTCTGAAATATTATTTTTCCTATATTATCTCTGGTCAATAATAGGATATTCAAATCAGTGCTGTATTTGGAAGGCTGAGTGTTACGGTGCGAAGGAAGAGGATAAGCGTGCCTGAGCTGAAAGTTTGCAGACCATAGAGCTAACCAGCTGTGTTACGCCAGCAAGACATGGATAGTGTATAGCAGACATGCAAGGAAACTAAACCACTTCCGCACAAGCTGTCTACATAGACTACTCAAATAAAATGGCAGGACTAAATTCCAGATACCGAAAGATAAGAGCCAAGATTCCAAGCATCAATACCGTGTTGCGAAGCCCAGGTAAGATGGGTCGCCACGTTGCTTGGATACCTGATAAACACATCAAAGGCAGTTGATGATCGTGAGCGTATGGGGACCGAGCGATCAGTTAGTGGGAAAAAAAAAGATTTAGATACACTATTAAAGCGACTCTAAACTTATTCGATATAGACACCACGTGCTGTATCCTTGCGCAAGATCGCCAAATGTGCGCAGGAACAACACAAGATAAAGTCGTACTGTTGAGGTGCATAAAGCGAACTGCGCGGAAGATACAATACCGCATTTTCAACCTTGATCATGATGTCCTTGACCTGCAGTTGGGGATTGTGTTCCAGAATTGAATTCTACAGCCCTTCCACACCAGCGAGTGCAACAACACATGTCTGAGGATGTTGTCATCAACGATTGTCATGTGTGGCTGTTGTCAACAACTCTTGCGATATACGTCTATTGATTATATCTCTCCGTATTTTACTTCTACCATTGGTCGCTATTACATTGAAGAGTATTATGAATCGGCCAGTATTCTATGTTTGAGTCATCTACAAATACAGAGAGCTAGTATTTTGGCTCAGGAAGGGAGGAGGCCTAAGTGGCGTTTATTTGATGATACTTTCAGTAATTAAAACTTATCATGTTACTTAGATCCGAACGAGGGGTTGTTAGCCTGTTAACACACTGAGATACATGTTTGGGAGCCGATCTGAGCAATTGTGGTCAGGTCCGATGTGCGATAAGAATGATCCTCAAATGAACAATGAATGTTTCTTAGATGTAGTTTCAAGTGTCTCATTTGCCAGCTACTGCAGATAACACTTCTGTATCTTATAAGTGTTACATAGGATTACAATAAAATCTCTATTACACTACGTCTTGTTTTTTAAAATTTTAATGATATTGTGGTCGAATATATTTCGTTATCTAATATTGTCTTGTCTATTTTCTGGTCAGAATTTTTAACTTCCTACTTGTGATATGCGTTTCAGTTGATTACCAGTAACAGCATCATGCCGTTATTTTTGTTATATGTAACCGACTTGAATATAACCAGTTATATTATAGTACTATGCGCACGATAAGCATACTAACGTCTACTACATCAATCAACACAGAGTACAGCTGCTGTTCAACTGAGCCTTTTCTAAAATAATTAAATAATAATTATAGAGAGAATGTTACAATTATATATGTCCTCTTTCAGACGAGTCAATTGGTAAGTGTTTTACTGTGACAACTTATGAGTTTTCGCTTTTCTCTCTGGTCTTTCAGCTCATCCCTAAGTCTCTTTTCAAGATATGCACCCTTGCACAATGTTGTTTTCCACATAACTCGTAATCAGCTAGTTTTTCCATTTGCTGGGACTGATAGTAAAGTTCTTAATTGATGCATTGCAGACAGTCTTATATCTGAGCAGTGGTCTGCCTTGGTGCATCTCCTTCCAAAGTATAAAAATAACACTATTTGCTAATAACATTAAATGCGGCGATTGTCCATTCCTCTCACGTGCCCTATCCGTCTTAGTCGTCTACTGTTGAGCATGATATGATAGAAATCATGTTTGCACTTTGCAGTACTTCAGAGTTGGTTTATAATCTTGTGGAGACATTGAAGGTGAAAGATGTTAAGTCTCCTCTCGTGTCTTGTCCATATTTCTGAGCCATACAATGAAGAGATAATTAATTATACAGGCTCGATATATTTGAATCTTTGCCTGCAATGTTACTTTTGTGTTGCTGCACGATCTCTTTGATAGTTTACAGAATATAGTAACCCCCATGCGTATTCAGGCGTTGATTTCTTCATCAAGAGAAATGCTGGCAGTGACTATGTAACAAGATAGCAAATTTCTTAACTGGGTTAGATGGTTATCATTTAAAGTGATAATTGTTGATGTGTTATTTTCCTAACATACGAGTATCACTGTTTTGTTACACTTATAGCCAGAGAAAATATGTCGTTTGTCCTGGACAAATTATTGATTAGGGATTGCAGGGTAGCCTCATTGCGTGCAACGATACACTTCAGGGCAGCATTGTCAGCGAAAAGGTGTTCATTGAGAAGGATTTCTGTTCTTTTTATCTTGGCTATTACGCGAGCCAAGTTAGAAAGTGAACCATCAGATTTAGTTTGGATGAAAACATCGTCATCAGCGTCCTCTGAGGCATGATATAAAAATATTGCGATGAAGATGTCAAACAGGTGGGGCACGACACAGTCCTATTTGCTCCACTCTTAACCTCAAACTATCAGATGTGCTGTCATCGAACTGTATTCTGGTTTCATACCCTCATGCCTTAAAAATGTTGCTACTTATCCGCTGTAAGTAAAATAAATCTCAGTTCAGTTAATACAATATATAGTACATCACAGAAACATAAAGTGCAAAGTTATATGAGTTTAGGTTCAATGTAGATATATATAAATAATAATAATAATTCTTCTCATGCTGTTACATTACATAGGGCCTGCAGTAATTTCTCCATACCGTTCTACCTGGGTAACTCGCTCAATCTCCTCCATGGAACTGAGACCAATATTTCTTGCCTCTCTCAGCAAAATTCGTTTCAGGATCTCCTAGGGCGTCCTCTCTTTCATGAACCCTTTGCATCCACTTCAGCATCTGCTTTGATATTCAGTTGATTCTTTTCTCAAGGTGTGTCAACATGTCTCATCTTCTCTTCTACTTAGTTGTCACTAGGGGTTGACGAGACATTTCTCTGATTTCATCCCTTCTCTCCATCTTTGTTAATAGTGTTCAGGAGGCAATTGACCGATATCAGAATAAATATATAAGTGTGTTTCAGGACAGTAAGTGTAAGTGTCTGGAATATTGCCATTGGCTAACATTATCCAAGATGCGTCATCATGGAAATTCGGTTGAGCAAAAGCTGTGATTGTCTTGACGGCCGAAGGTTGTGTTCCCATTGACATGCTACGGGGGAATAGAGCGGTATGTGTGACGCATGTGTGGATTGAGTACTGTTAGGAGGTGGGCAAGGACTGTTAAAGGCGGCAATCCAGCAACGATGACCTTGCATGATCAGGCTCGCAGCGGACGACCAATTACAGCAGTGGATGAACAACACCAAGCTCGAGTGGACGAACTGATTCATGTCAATCGCCGCATCAAGCAAAAGATGTCCTACAATGCATGAAATTTCGACTGAACGGTACATCATTATTCATGTATTGCTAGGGTATGAAAAGTTTGTGCAGATGGGTCCCTCGCATGCTGACGCCGGAAATGAAACATCGCCGACATCAGACGTGTCAGGAACACCTGATGCGATATGAACGAGAAGGCGATGACTTTATCTGCCGAATTATCACTGGCGATGAGTCATGGGTGCATCATTGCGACCCTGAAAACAAGCGCCAGTCTATAGAATACAGGCACAAAGCTCACCCCCCCCAAAAAAATTCAAACTGTCGCGTCAGCAGGAAAAGTTTTGATGACCATTTTGGACTGCCAGAAGCGTAATCCACACATAATTTTTGGAACGCGGCAATGCTTCAATTCTGAGTCGGTGTGTGAAACGATGAAAAACTACAGGCAAGACTGCTGCGTGTTTGTCTGGAAACACGCAGTCCTTTAACGTGACAATGCTCGTCCCACTCAGTAGACAAACAGCGTCAGCATTAGAGCGTCTCAATTTTGACGACTTTTAGGCACCCACCATATAGCCCGATTTGGCACCTTGTGACTTTCCTGTTCCCAAAGCTCAAGGAACATCTCAAGGAAACATATCTTCTGACGAGGATGTGGCGCAGATGTGCGTACCTGGCTTCGTGAAAAATCATCAGATTTTTCTTTGACGGATGCAACAACTAGTTTGACGTTGGCGTGTGTGTGTGGAACGTGGAGTGACTATGTCGAAAAATAATGACTCTATTGTGTAGTGGACATCTCAAGCTTTCTGAAAATGTATGTTTCATTTGTAAATTATGTATATTAACAGAGTTATGGACTTGGAGGCATTACTTTTCAATGCCCATGTATTATATATATATATATATATATATATATATATATATATATATATATATATATATATATATATATATATGTTATAAAATAAATTCTTATTGTCTGGATGTGCAGTCAGTGTGAGACGGCGTCAGTTTACATCAGAAATTCACATTTTTCTGCACTTTTATCTTGAAAAGTTTTGATCAGTAAAGAAACACTTTCGAAATCGGATCAGTATAAGATTTAAAATTAATTAAAAAGGAATTCTTGATGTCTGATCCTACATATTCGTCCAGCAGGTGAAGAAAATGGATATAATCCACAAATTGCTAGATATAACATAGACACGGATTGCGTCCTTAATTTTTGTTTCAAACTACGCTATAAAAATTGCGTTTTTTGTTTGCTTTGGTTTGAGCAAACTGTATAATTTAGACTCGAAATCGGGTCAATATTCGTCTAAAAAATAAATAAAACCCAAACTGATATGTCTTATCCGACCCTGTCTTCTAGAGATCAAAACCCTTATACAGAGAAAATCGGCATAAACTGGAAGACAAACGTTGGATATGATTATGGAAAAAACTCCCTCCAACTATGCACCGAACACTGCAGACTCAGCGAACCTTATATAGACTAGGAATAAGTCAAACGCTTTCTGCCAGTGTCAGCAGGCGGAACAGACACAGAGCATATCCTGCAAGACTGTCCTCTCCTGGGTGAGCTGTGAAGCATATGTATTACCAGTCGACCTGAAACTAAGCTTTGGGGAAACCTGACAGACCTAAGCTGACTGGGAGTCTCTGTGTTAATAGTAAAGTGCTTTGTCTTGTAGAGGCGAAGGTCGTGGGTTCGAATCCGGACCGCGCCATTCTATTCTAGAGTGCAATTTTCTGCCATTTTGTAGTCACCGTAAATTAAGCGCATGACCATAAATCACTGAAGAAGAAGATGACATCTCTTGGAACGGCTTAACCAATTCCTCATCAAGGATTATAACACTTTCATCCGTACGAAGCCGGGTTCATCAGCTAGTATATATATATATATATATGCTACCGTTAAATGTATCATCTTTCCATACTGTTATTGGTACCTTTGCAGTCATACATAACAGGTATTCGAGTAGCGAATAGTTGCTATTCCTTATATTACTTTACATGCATTGAGAACAAATAATGGTAGAGTTTGCAATCAAATGAGATACATGCTTTCCACCTACTGTACAGTAATATAATATGGCTTTATAGCACAAGTGGTTGATACTGATAGTGTTGTCAGACAAAAAATAAATACATTACACCTGGGGCATTTTGTTTGTGTTTTTGAAAAATCGACGAGGAAAAACTGTTTGATATTGATTAAAAAGTGTAGTTGTGCCGAATAATGAATTAGAATTCTTAGACCTGTAAAAATACTGACGGCTGACAAGAAGGAAGGACTACCGTGATTACGCCGTTACCCATATCATAAACTTCAACAGACTTGAAACTTGACAGTCTGCTGTTTCTTATTTAAATTATATTGCATGGAGTAACCTTTTAGATAGAAATCAGAAATGGTATTGTGCTGCATTGTGCACATTGTAGAATATATTGACCGATTCCTTATTATAATATAGTCTGATGACGAGTGAAGTACTTGCCACTGCCAACTAACTTGCTTAAGTGCCTTAAGTTGTCTTTCTCTCAACTCATTACATTGTGAATTCATTCGATGGACTTCTGACTGCAACTTTATTTAGAGTGATTACGTCAACATATGATGTTTTGTTTTGCGATCTTAGAATTTTAAAATCTGGTTGCAATGGAAGCTGTTAGAAATGCTTCAACTTTACCACATGAGAAAACAAAATTCATGCAGCAGTCAGATGCAACTGTCTGCACAGAGTCCGATGTAAGCAACAACAACAATAATCAAATAGATCTGCATGATCATGATGATAATGGGAACCATAGTCTAGAAGAAGGTAATTTATTCTGGAATACCACTTATAGCATCACATAATTATTTAATGTAAAATTATTGTTTAAATAGGATCCAAATATCGAGTATTATACATTGATAACTGTATTCATGGCATAACTCAGAAACTGTAAACTTGTACTTGTTATTTGCTATTTTATGAATTCTGATTTTGTTAGCTTTGTGAAAATTTAGTGCACTTTGTTATTATGTTTTACCATTGCTACATAGTTTTACTGCTGTCTTCCCTATAGTTGAAAATTCAAAACATGTTTGATACTCTCAGAAGGCACGTAGAGAGATGCAAGTAAGTTCAGCATGATGTGTATATTGAGAATGCATGTAAGGGCTGTGAGATGAAAGCGGCACGTCTTCAGGGAACAAACACTAAAATACAACATTTTGTTTACTTTATGTAGAAATCAGCTTCCATTCTGATGCAAACATTTGAAGCAAAATAGGTGAGAAACAATAAGTTGTGGCATGACAAGAGGGGGAAAGAGGTTCAAGATAACTATTGAAAATCTGTAGGTTTATCACCACAGGTGTGAAAGCCTGATAAACCATTGAAAATAGCAATGTCAACAATTTAATGAACATTGAAAAGGTCAGCCATTACATAGCAGTGGCATTCAGGGCATCATCTACAAAGGTTTAATTGACTAGCAAAGGAAACGCACCATGGAAGTGTTCAAAAGATCATGTTGCAATTGAACCGTTAAGAAGACAAACATAAAGAACACATTCTTAATGACCATAGCCAACCTGCTAATTTGTTTGAAAACTTGTGTTTGAAAGAGCACAAAATGTGAAGGAATCATCACGTAGGATTTCCTTTGCAGAATGTCAATCTTATCACAGCCCGTCTAAAAGACTCATGATTGTTGCTCTCTCTAAATCTTTGTGGCATTTTAATGTGACCAAAATTTTCTATTTTTAATGAATAATGTTCCTTGATGACCAGGTCTTGTAGAATATCTATATGTCTCTCTTCTTTGTCCAAGGCGTTCTAAGAATGTATCTGCTGCACTTTGTTTCAAGCGATTTTACTTTACGTTTGTTTTGGGATCTATGATACGTGTCCATATGTTGCCACAGGAAAAATACATGGCCTTCTGCAGGATGCCGATAGTGAAGTTAACACTCTCAGCTAATGACCACAGGATGTTGAAATTGGTTCAAGGTCAGTTTAGGCCCAAAAATCTTGGTGTACAATCGGTTGGACTACAGTAGACCTTGATCCTTAACATGGGGGTCTAAATTACAAGTATCTCAGAAGTCTGTGTACTGCTTGCCTGGTGTGAGGACACTTGTGATAGGAAGGCAAGCTATCATGCAAAATCAGAGGCTACTATGAATTAGTAGCTGCCGAACAAAGAAATTGTCCTGGGTATTTTATTGTTTTTCTTGTATTATCAAAGGTTCTTCTACTAACAATCCCCAGATTTACCATAGCCAACCTCCTGATCCCTTTTATACAGTCTCCTTTGTTAATTACAGAGCCAAGATATTTAAACTTTGTAACTTCTTCTTTAGAACACTCCACTATGGAACCACTTGTTAACCACTCTTTTAATTTGTATATGTTCTGAACCTAATAGCGATTGTCGTTGTGCCAGTTATGCACCTACAAGTAGATCATCATCAATTTCTGCTACTCTATTTATTTACTAGGGTAGCTTCCAAAAGCCCCTACATCAGTCGCCTCTTACGACATTCCTTGTGAATATGAGTGCTACTATTCTTTTCTTCCATTGTAGGCCCAAACAACTGTAACAAATTCAATATCTTCCTTATTGCTGGTAATTCTGCTGT
>JADZMA010002760.1:0-11108 GCA_020796225.1 Arion vulgaris
GCTTTTAGTATTCTGATCTTTGTTTTCCTATCAGTTCTGCTCCATACTGTTTTTTGGTTGTTTACGTTTGTGTAAAGCCATGTTTGCTGTTCTTTTAATTTCCTTCATCACATCTCCATCTGTTGTTAGCAGTGAACCAAGATATTCAAAACTGTTCACATTTTCTACTTTTTTCCGGTGATAAAAATATATGTTGTCATGTTCTTTATCCGTTGTCATTATTATTGTTTTGCACATTGAGATATATTTTGTTTGTCGCTTTATCTTGCACTTTCCTAATAATTTCTCAATCCTTTTGTGATGTTGAGTAACACTTTCACAATTGAAGAATACAACATAATCATATAAATAAGATATTATCAAACAGGTCTGTACTCTAAGAGCTGGAGCATGGGAAATAATGGATGCCTGTATCAGAGGATATGATTGATTACAATAGGATTGTTAGTACATTTGGGACGATGCTGTATGGATGGGTCCTGACGTCGTCAAGGGTAAATTATGGCAGTCGTGGATCAGTATTTCACCCAGGCGATATCATTATTTACACTGATGACTTGTCAAACGCGAAACCAGTTCAGCGTGGGCATATTCAACACAAGAAAATGGAAACACACTGTGAGTACTGTGGCGCCTTCGAGACAACAGCATTGAGCATGACTTTGGAGATCACCGCTGCCTCCATTGCTCTCTCGTTGGTGGTTGAGCAACCATACGAGTATCATATCAGAACTCGATGAATATGCCTCAAAGAATTTAATCTGGGAAATCTGCACACGGAATGGGTGGACATCATTCGGAGGTCACATTTCAAGTCACTGACAGCTTGACAAATGGACATGCTGGAGTGCAGAGCAACGAACGTGCTGACTTTCTTGCAAACAATACCCTGACTAAATCTTGCAGAAGAATGGACAGATCAGATGTGATCAATGAGGTACGAGCTCAATAATGTGAGATGGGTAAATCACAGAAAATATTTCGGAAACCTAAAGAGGCATGACACATTGATCCAAACCTTATAAGAGGGGAAAGTTGAAGAAACGCGAGCAAGGGCAAGAACGAGATCCATGTCGGAGAGTAACATCAAATGATTGACACATTACAGTCTGTCAGCGTGCAACATCAAGGCAAGAGAGACAGTGGAATTTGGAAAGTCCATTGCAGCTAACCTTCGATGCGGAGACGGTACTGGTGATGATGGCAGAAAGAACAAATACTTTTATAGTTAATAGACAATATAGTTAATAGACAATATTAACAAAACACGTAATCACAAAGTACTGTAGTTTTACAAATTACAAAAACAATGACAAAATACAGCAACGTTTCGACCAACAAGGCCCTTATCAAGCAAACGAACAACAGGAGTGACAAATTTAAAAAACAAATGGACGACCAAAACAAACGTTTCTAATGAAAATCTGAGAATAAAACAAATAACAAAATAAATGTAACACAAAAAACACACATAAAAACTAGAAATAAACGGAAGAGAAACAATGAAAATCTAGTAATATATAACTGAATACATGCAATATATACCCATATAGATTACAAGGCATGGGAAGAGAAGTACTAGAGCACAGGAATGTAATACGTTGAGCCCACGTGTGCAATGTCCATACAAGAAATCAACCAATTCTCCAGAGCAAATCGACTGCGATTATCCGAGTAACATGACCCGGATGGCTGTGACCGGGAACATCGTGAGCTCCTAAATGGCAAGTATCATTGAAATGGGTGGCTACAGGGATCACAGAGCATTAGCGTATGTCGCGCAAATGTTGGGCCAATCGGTCACTGAGCCTCTTGCCTGTCTCGCCGATAAAAGCCTTGTTACACCGCTTACAGATAATGGCATAGATAAGATTACGGACTCGCATGTGAAACCATCGTCAATAAAAATAGTTCTTTCAATGGAGAACTAATCCACTTGTGTCACTTATGCCTCCTTCGTCTTGCAGAAACTAGTTCTCACTCTTAACTCCTTTCAGTTTAATGACCAATTCTTTGAGCAGATCAGTAGGGTTGCCATGGGTACTAAAATGGGACCTAGTTATGCTTGTCTATTCATGGGTTATCTTGAACACCTAGTATGGACTACATGTGATGGCCCCCTTCCGTCTGTCTATCACAGATACATTGATGACTGTATTGGCATTACTGATATGCATGAAGCCGATTTCATTAATATTTTCAACCCTTCTATTCGTTTTACTTCTCACATATCCACTACTTGTGTCAACTTTCTTGACATTACTATCTCCATACGCCTATCCACTATCACTACATCAGTATATTACAAGCCTTCTGATGCACATAGTTTTCCTTTCTACTTTCCATCCCGGGCTTGTCGTGACTCTTTGCCATTCTCGCAGCTCTTGCCCCTTTCGTCGCCTTGTAGCGAGGACGATGATTTTCTTGAAGAGGCTCGCGAGATGCGATTTCTTTCGCAGGTCCCTATCCCGGAGATGGTGCTTGTCTGGGCTATACATCGAGTTCAGAAAATCACTAGCCAGCAGGCTCTCACCAGCCAGCATAGGACCACTAACTCTGACAGAGTAAAACTTATCTTAACTTTCCACCCCATAGTTCACTGGTGAAAAATGTTTTATTCCGTCATCTGTCTATCTTAAGTCAGATCCTGAGACCCGTTCCCGTCTTCTAACTATCCTTTGGTGGCTTACAGACGGGATAGAAGGCTAAGGATGTGTTGATACACAGTCGCTTAAGTCCAATATCTGCTTCATTTTGGCACTGTTCAGTGTGGCCGTCGGCGTTGCAACACGTGAGCTTATGTGATACAGACGCGTACTGTATCTTTTCCTTTAGCCACGTTGTTATTGACGATGGTTTCCCACTGAGTCCCGTAATCTTATATATGCCATTATCTGTGCGGTGTAACACGGCTTATATCGGCGAGACAGGCAAGAGGCTCAGTGACCGATTGGCCCAACATTTGCGCGACATACGCCAATGCTCTGTGACCCTGTAGCCACCCATTTCAATGATACTGGCCATTTAGGAGTTCACGATGTCCAGGTCATAGCCATCCGATCATGTTCCTCGGATGATCGCAGTCGATTGCTCTGGAGAATTGGTTGATTTCTTTGTATGGTACCTTGCGACCACGTGGGCTCAACGTATTACATTCCATGCTTCTTAGTACTTTCTCTTCCATGCCTTGTAATCTATATGGGTATATGTTGCATGTATTCAAGTTATATTTACTAGATTTTTCATTGTTTCTCTTCCATTCTATTTCTAGTTTTTATGTGTTTTTTGTGTTACATTTATTTTTGTTATTCGTTTTTATTCCAGATTTTCATTAGAAACGTTTGTTTTTGGTCGTCCATTTGTTTTTAAAATTTGTCACTCCTGTTGTCTCGTTGCTTGATAAAGGTCTTGTTGGTCGAAACGTTGCTGTATTTTGTCATTGTTTTTTCAATTTGTAAAACTACAGTACTTTGTGATTACGTGTTTTGGGTATAATACTAACTGATAGTCATCAGAAATGGTACATTTCTAGGAAAATAAGATTTTGATAGTAAGCTAAATTGTTTTAATAATTTTTACACCTTGAAGTCAGAAGACATACCTGTCGGGCAGGGAACACTGATAAAAAGGAAAGCACGCCTTCATGCAAAAATCGGTCATAAGCGTCCTGACTACTCCAAAATTCATAACGGGCAAACGTTTTATTACAAATGAACATCATTCATCAAATAGTTTTACTGCAGTCTCATATATATATTATAGACAATATTAACAATGATAGAACTGAAAGATTACTGACAATATTAAATACTAGAAAATGATACAAATATCGAATTATTATAGGATTGAGATGAGTTTTGTGTCAATTACTATTAGAAATAAAGAAAGGGATATCTAAAAAGAAAGCAAAAAAAAATAAAACCAGAAAAGAAGAAAATAAATTTGAACTGCAATATGGTTAAATTTACAACATAATAGGATATGAAGCTGCGGTGGTAATAGCAAGTTCAGAGAAATAAAAAGATGTATAGAGAGAATGATAGGATAATGAAACTTTCATGTTATCTTTTTTTTTAAAATTATTGTCCTGATTCCCTCAGGCTATTTCTGTGATTCCTCAGATTCTCTTGAACCCATCGTATCTTTTACTCAGAAGCTTTCATTTGTGGAGAAAACTCGTACTGCCCTTTAATTCAAGCAACAGTTTTTCTCGCTATTTGTTTTTGTTTTGTTTTTACAATGATGTACTCTTAAATCACGAGTCATTTTTTCCAAGCACAGAGACTGCTAGGCTAAATATTGGAAAAGTTATTGGCTAGGTTGATGTATTTCATTCACGTTACGTTGTCTAAATTAATTTATAAACAACGAACTTGGAGTAAATTAACCCATAATGCAAGGAGGACTAAGATTATGCAATTTGAGATTTTTCTTCTATCTACAGGTAGCATAAACTCTTTAATAAACTATTAAAAATTAATTCATCACACAAGGAGTTCAAATACTTGACTATGGGCAAATTTCACTTCATCATCAAATAGCTTGTCCTGAGAAGAACTTTGCTACCCCAACAGTCCTCCGGAATTTTCTCTCTCACTTTCATAGGCCAGATGTACTGCCTCTGCAGCCGTCATGTTCAAATCATTAGTTACATCCTGAATCCATCTTCTCCGTGGTCTTCCTCTTCTCCTCCTTTCCGGTATGCTTCATCCGTGATGGTCTTCTCCAGCCATTCATGTCTTTTTATGTCCAAAATACCTTTTTCTCTTTCTTATTTGTAGCATCAGCCAGTTTTCTTTGATTTTGAGCTCTTTCTGGATATATCTATTTGTTCTCTTCTCTGTCATTGATATAAGAAGGACTCTTCTGTAACACGTATATTTACACTTCAGACGGGAAATATGGATAGATAAATCATCATACCATAGGTAAAGACAAGTCATGTACTGGGGGACAACTAATACCTCTCCTGACACACACAGAGATGCGCGTGAATGCAAAAGCAATTATCATAAGAACTAATTAATGACATCATTATTATGTCAATGTCAAACATGGTCAATCACAGCAGCTGATGAGTGGAAATCATAACAAGAGAGATCAGATGTCTTAGCGGAGCTGCACAACAAACAATAAGAGATAACATTCGAAAGGAAGAAATTAGAAGAAGTCTACGAATGAAACAAGTCATTCAATTCATTAAAAACAACAGTTTCAATAATTTGGTCACATGACAAGAATGTCCTGGTATCGTTTACCACAGAGCCACATTAAAAAATATAATGAGTACAGAGGAAGACCACGTAAAAGATAAGAGTGTAGTCTTCAAGAAAATCAGTATAAAAACGAATACCAACTTACAGAGCTTTAGATAAGGCGCCATACAAAGGCACCTCACTCCAACAACATAGCGGCTGGGTATTGTTTAGTGTTTGGCGCCATATTTATGCTGGGAGATCAACATATCCAGATCGTGGTTGTGATCATCGCCACCATAGGGACAAATATTCATATGAAACATATCTTTTTGTTAAAAATCTAGTTCTGTTACTCTGTTCAAACACTCAAAAAGCATACCACAAGCAGTGACTATGGCGGGGATGTTCAAACACTCAAAAAGCATACCACAAGCAGTGACTATGGCGGGGATGTTCAAACACTCAAAAAGCATGCCACAAGCAGTGACTATGGCGGGGATGTTCAAACACTCAAAAAGCATGCCACAAGCAGTGACTATGGCGGGGATGATCATCGATCTCTAAAATTCTCTTAGCAATGATGATGGTCCAATCAATCAATCAATCAATCAACCAATCAATCAATCAATCTATGAAATTCTATGTCCTCATTGTTAGCAACAAATTCCGTTGCTGATGCTCCTCCAATTCATGATGTTATAATTTTCATTATCGTCTCGTCTTTTCTTAATTGTTTTTTCCAGTATAGTCATGTTGTCGTAATATGCACTGCCATTGTCTTCACATTATTGGTCTAAAATAGATTAATTACTTTTCAGATGCTTGCCAGAAGCTTCATTTTTTTCAGCGACCTCTCTCAGCACATCTATACACGTCCGTTTAACACTATATACGATCTAAATATTCTTCTGAAGAACCTTTTCTTTGTGGCCTTTATAAATTTGTTTTCTGTTTATTTACTGTCTTAAATTAACTACTATATCATATTGTAACAAGATGTATGTAGCACCAACGATCGTATTTTGTCGCCTCAATAGATAATCATTTATTGCATAGTAGGCAATTCATTTTTTTGGAATGTTCCTATTCCCTGATCTATAAATTCATGATCTATTTGCTACGTATTCCATCTGATGTTACCAGTGTAACTGGATATTGAAATCCTTTTTACTGGTTTGAGTTATGTTCATTTCACTATGATGATATTGAACTCAGGGTTTTCTTATTTAATTATTTGACAATTCCTTGTCTTTATTTTTGGGTGTTATTTAAACTTTAATTGGCAAAGCAACATCAGCTTTTAAAAGTATAAATAAAATATGGAACTGCAAGTTATATAGTATTAAAACTAAATTACGAATTTTCAATTCAAATGCTGTATCAATCCTAACATATGCCAGCGAGAGTTGGAAAATGACTAAAGATATAGAAATTTGAATGCATTTGAAAATAGATGTCTGCGAAAAATAATGAATATAAAATGGAACGAATTCAGGAGAAGTGATGAAATCAGAGACATGTCTGGTCAACCACTAGTGACAACTGTTATAAGAAAGAGAAGATGGAGATGTATTGGGCACACCTTGAGGAGAATGATCAACGAATATCAAAGCAGGCATTGAAGTGGAATGCAAAGGGTTCCAGAAAGAGAGGTCGACCTAAGGAGACCCGAAGCGAACTTTGCTGAGAGAGGCAGGAAATATCGGTCTCAGTTCCATGGAGGAGATTGAGCGAGTTGCCCAGGATAGAGCGGTATGGAGAAACTACTTGCAGGCCCTATGTAACGTATAACGGTACGAGAGGAATTATTATTTAAACTTAAACCCTTGTTTGCGCTTTTTTTCGACTAAAATATCAATAATTGATTGGAGATATGTTTGCTCATATTTTGTTATTAAAACAGTCATTATTATATCTCAGTTGTTTATGTACGTGTCCTACCACTGCACAGAAGGACATATTTTGTTTGAATTTAAAATGTTTTCACTGCCCAGAGAGCAAAATACATTTCTTTCTGTACAAAATAATATGTATCAAAACAATAATATATAGTTGCTGCAAGAAGATAGCACGAAAAAATACTGTTCTAATAAGTTGTCATACATTACCGAGACTGTGATCTTGTATTGAAACCGGGATCAGCACATTCCCATATCACCGTCGGATAGAAACTGTGAACCCCGAAAAAATGACAATGAAATATTGATTTTGTGATTTTCTGCATTTTTTGTGCCCAAATTGGGAAAAATAAAACCGTCATGCACTTCTCACAAAAACTCTCATTCTAGTGAGCCCTTAAATGAGATAATGCGGGAACGAGCACTAGGCGAGACCTTAAGTGTTGTCTACTCAACAATCCTGACACCGGCGATATCGCTGGATACAGGGGCAGCTCGTCATTAACGGTCAGTGGGCCGCCCACCAAAAAAATTGAGTAAAGTGTACTTATTATTTTATACATTATTTGTTCATAATTATTACTTTCAACGGATACTGATTAGCTTGAATAAAAAAAAACTATTCGATAGAGAAATAGAGACAAGGTGTCAAAAACAAATGCAGTGACCTACCTGCTGGCACCATTACTACAACATCCAAACATCAAGATGGAAGTGAAAGGGCAGATGATAAAAAGTATTTTTCTACCAACACTTTGTTACCAGTGCAAACTTGGCCTCTAACAGCAAAACACCTCAGAAAGCTCACCACGTGTGAAATGAAATGCTCGAGGAAGGCTGCAGGGGTCACCAGGAAAGATAGACTACGAAATGAGAGCTTCAGAAGCAGAGTGGGCATAACTTCATGCACCGAATATATCGAAAGACAACAAATGCAGTGGTTGGACATTTAATGAGAATGAAATACAACCAACCACCAATAATAGCATACAATAAAAAGATCAGGGTACTAGAGCTAAGGGAAGACCAAGAAAATGATGGATAGACAATATCAAGACCACACTACATAATCACGGATATAACACAACAAGGGCGACTCATCTGGTCCTAGAACGCAAATTAGAGCTCCCACTCCTACGCTTAACGGCAAGAGTGGACAGCCAACTCCATCTTCCATCTGGAATAGACAATAGATAGACTGATTAGCTTTGAAAGTTGATATATAACGCTAAAATATCACACACAGTCTGAAATTCATCATTTTTTCTTATCTCTAATTAGTATACGCCCCTGGTCTATGTAGGCCAGTATGAACAGGCCTACCAAACCAAAATTAATTAATGTGTACTTATTATTTTAGAAATTATTTGTTCGTAATTATTACTTTTAACCTGACACTGATTAGCCTTGAAAGTTATATATATATAAAATACTAAAATATAAATATTATATCATAATAATATAACAATCCTAATAATATATCAACTATCCTTATTTAAAAATATTATATACAGTCTGAAATTCACCATCTTTACGCATTGTGCAGAGCACTATTTCTGGGGTCAGTTTAAAAGATACATATCTAAGATGTAACATTGCAACCTCTGACCTTTGACCACTACCTTCATTGCTAATTGCTAAAACAATTATGTCATTTTCATTCATTCGGAAGCTAAATTCTTACGCATTCAGCACGGTCACAGTTAAAAAAAGAACTCTTAATTAAATAGTTGGTTGTTTGATGATGTTTAGCGCCCTGAAAATGTTGAGGCGAAACTGGCATCGATTGGGTAGAAAATAGTCAACTAGAAGATTTGGATTTTGCAGATGATATTGCCTTGTTAAGTAGAAACAACCAAGATATGCAAAGAAAACAGACAACTTGTCATCTATAGCATCAAAAGTTGGACTGCAGATAAGCTATGAAAAACAAATATAATGATGACACCTATGGCAAGTAATGCAGATATCACACTGGAATCTAAAATGATAAAAATAACAGAGCAGTTCACCTATTTGGGTAGTAATTTTGATTGCACAGGAAATGTTAAAAAGAAATTATGATACGAATTGGCAAAGCAACATCAGCTTTTAAAAGTCTAAATAAAATATGGAACTGCAAGTTATATAGTATTAAAACTAAATTACGAATTTTCAATTCAAATGTTGCTATCAATCCTAACATATGCCAGCGAGATTGGAAAATGACTAAAGATATAGAAAGCAAGTTGAATGCATTTGAAAATAGATGTCATGGAATAATGAATATAAATGGAACGAATTCAGAGAAGTGATGAAATCAGAGACATGTCTGGTGGAGATATGTTGGGCAAACCTTGAGGAGAAATGATCAAAGAATATCAAAGCAGGCATTGAAGTGGGATGCAAAGGGTTCAAGAAAGAGAGTCGACCTAAGGAGATCCTGAAGGAACTTTGCTGAGAGAAGCAGGAAATATCGGTCTAGTTCCATGGAGGAGTTTGGGAGCGAGTTGCCCAGGATAGAGCAGTATGGAGAAATTACTTGAAAGGCCCTATGTAACGTATAAACGGACGGGGAGAATTTTAATTAAATAGTACTTTGTCTAATTATGGTTTGAATCCCTAATTATTTATAAAATAGTAGAAAATGATATGAAATAATAGAAATAAGCAAGTAAACATTATTAGAATAGTTTCAGTAATCGCCTGTTTCATTTTAAAAAACACGTGTCTTTACGGGTTAACGTTTGACAAGCTGTGACCTACTTTTGAAGTGGTGACTTTTACAATTTAAACATGAACCAAGTGGATTATTTATTACAAACCCATTTCATTCTCAAAGATAGAATAAAAGCTGAAATAAACGACTGTTGTAGGATCTAAAATAATTAAGTGAAATATTTAAAAACACGGGAAAGTTCACTTCATTTAAAAATGCCTGTAATTAATTGGTTAGGTTTGGTTATTGTTACTAAACTGACGTCATTGACCCGCAAACCCATAGGTGCTCAGTCTCCCCAACAGATATCAGAGTAGGGCATTCTGAGGGTTTCCCTGGGCTCGCTGATTAAACACACTTCTCACTCTGCCTCTCAGGCATCCAGTTCGACTTGAACAAAGGGTAATTCCAAACTGCTTAAATCGCTTGATCGATTCAACATCGATTTTAGTGTCCTCATCCAACAGAGAGTCTCGAAGAGACCGAAGAATATCCCCTTATCCATCTTCAACTCCCCAACAATCGATGCTTGATCAAGCCTGTCCGCTCTTCATTCCCTAAACACCCGCATGCCCAGGACAGTATATCCACGTAAGCCGCTGGAGGTTGAAACTTCATAGACGACATCCACTCATCCCGAAACCTCCCCTTCTCGATCTTGTGAAGCATCGACTGAGAGTCGATACAACAACTGCCCCAGTAAATGAAGTCCCAGAAACCCAATGGAGGGCAGCAGTAACGGCCTCAACCTCCATCCTCATACTAGAAGTAGTTGTCCTGTATGCCCCACTTCGCTCTGCAAAAACCCTACCATGCGCATTAGCCAGAAACCCAGCCGGATTTTCACCACGTTGAACCGACCCATCGGTATATACAACAACATCATCATCCCTTGCATTATCTTCTATCAGCTGCTTAACTGCGAGATCAGCCTTCATGTTGCCCGAATCTCTACATTCTCTTCCAAGAGTAATGATAACGTTGAGATAGTTCATCATGCTTCCTTTCGTTGGGATCCATTCTTCCCTTTGGAGAGTCGCAACCGTAGTCACCTGGCCAATCGTTCTCTCAGTCTGGGCCATCCACGACATGCCACGCTTGATTCTCGTGCCCAACATCATTAGTGTTCCTGTGAAGTGGATGTTTTTTATCCGAAGAAAACCCGCATATATGCCTTGGTTTGGCGATTGCATGGGGGGAGCGTAGTGACAGAAGGCCAAGCATAATCTCATCTTCACAATAGGGGTATCTCTAGTGCACCCCAGAACTATACGCATACCTTCATTCTGAACCCGTTCAAGTCGTTCACATTGT
>JADZMA010002761.1:0-11107 GCA_020796225.1 Arion vulgaris
AGTTAATTTCTTCCCGGTGAGCTGCCTGTGTGCCCAACCTTTCTTACAAAAGAAAATCTCAGCGGCAGTGCACGAACTCTGTAGCACCAGCGGGGGTTCACGAAAAGCTAGAGCTGACCAATGTCCACTCTAGGCGCTACAACTGATCAATGTCCACTTAATGAGATACAACTGATCAATGTACACTCTATCGATGCTACAACTGACTAATGTCCACTCTATCGAATGCACAATGACCAATGTCCACTTAGTATAGAATGCTAAAAATGATCAATGTCCACTCTATCAAGCTCAACGACCGATGTTCACTCTAGTATAGTCAAATTACCAATGTCCACTCTATCGATGCTACAACTGACCAATGTCCACTCTATCGATGCTACAACTGACCAATGTCCACTCTAGTAAGATGCTACAAATGATCAATGTCCACTTATCGATGCTACAACTGACCAATGCTCACTCTATCGATGCTAACAACTGACCAATGTCCACTCTATCGATGCTAACAACTGACCAATGTCCACTTATCGATGCTAAAACTGACCAATGTCCACTCTATCGATGCTACAACGACCAATGGTCACTCTATCAATGCTAACAACTGACCAATGTCCACTATCGTGATACAACTGACCAATGTCCACTTATCGATGCTAACAACTGACCAATGTCCACTCTATCGATGCTACAACTTATCATTGTCCACTCTAGTATAGTCAAATGACCAATGTCCACTCTATCGACGCTACAACTGACCAATGTCCACTCTATCGATCCCTACAACTTACCAATGTCAACTCTAGTATAGTGATAAGGGTTGATGCAGACTTCTTCCTTCTTGAGATGAAATGCGTACTCGCACCGGTCCCCAGGCAGTAACTCTTGGTGGTTCTGTAGATCAGGCCAACGCCAAAACGACAGGTATGTCACATGGGGAGATTTTTACAATGGAACATTGAGGCGACCATCAAGGGCTCTGAAAAAAGAAATCAATGCCCAAAATTTAGGCTGATATAATTAATATAAGGCAAGACTGCAGTCAAACTGGTCATCATCGGTGCCGTGACGGCTGGCGTAGGGTTCGGATCTCCACAAGCCCGTCTCTGGTGTTTGCTATCATTTCAGATATGACGCTCTTCCGTGATGCATGAAGTCAGGCTGTCTAATATTTTCTCTTTCTGTCTGTCTCTGTCTACCTCGATTTTACCAGTTGTTAAGTATGTTCTAAACCCCCTTTCCCTCATCACATGCCCAAAAAATGATGACTGCCTCTTTCTTATATTGATAAGTTTTTCTCTGTGTCTTGACCTCATTCAACACCTCATATTTGTAATTTTAGCAGTCCATGGGATTCTCATCTCTTTTCTGTAAAACCACATCTCTGAGGCCTCCAGAGATTTTTCGATGTTTGTTTATTGTCAAACTATGTAGGAATCAAACTAAATTACGAATTTTCAATTCAAATGTTGTATCAATCCTAACATCCCAAAGGGAGTTGGAAAATGACTAAAGATATAGAAGAAAGTTGAATGCATTTGAAAATAGATGTTCGGGAAAAATAATGAATATAAAATGGAACGAATTCAGAGAAGTGATGAAATCAGAGACATGTCTGGTCAACCACTAGTGACAACTGTTATAAAAAAGAGAAGATGGAAATATTTGGGCAAAAACCTTCAGGAGAAATGATCAACGAATATCAAAGTAGGCATTGAAGGGATGCAAAAGGGGTTTAAGAAGAGAGGTCGACCTAAGGAGAGCCTGAAACAAACTTTGCTGGGGAGAGGTAGGAAATTCGGTCTCAGTTCCATGGAGGAGATTGAGCGAGTTGCCCAGGATAGAGCGGTATGGGGAAATTGCTTGCAGGCCCTATTAACGAAACGGTACGAGAGGAATTATTATTTTTATGTAGGAATGGTAAAACATGTAAAAACAAAGTACTGTGTTTTCAAATTTTTTTTTTTTGATCCAGAAGCACTTGAGCTTTCAGCTCTTTTGGCTCGGTGCCATGGACATCGTAACCTTTCGGTTCGGTGCCATGAACACCTTAAATCTGAGAACCTGTGGCTTTCTGTCAGCCCGCGGGATTGAACCGCACTCACAGAGGGCTTCTCACCCATCGTCCAACGCGCACAGAGCAACATTTCGACCAAAAGGTCTTTATCAAGCAAAGGATACAACCGAAGTGAAAGAATTCACCCTTTTAAAGGCACAGAAAAGTAGACAGACAAAAATTCCCAACAGCCCTAAAATGAAAATCTGTGACTAAAAACAAATAACGAAAAATGCAAAAAAGTAGACGCGGAAAAAGAAGAAAACAATAAAAATCAAATATACATATATACGAGGGCGAGTCAATAAGTAAGTCACACAGTTCTGTGGGATAGCAGGTAAATGTAGTTGGTGTTTTTTAAAGGTGTCCAAGGGGGACAGCAACATCGAACTTTATATTTCTGTTCGTCAGGGACGCTAGGTGTCTCAGGGAACGCATAGAAAAATGGTGACTGTACTTACGGGGTGTACAACCAAAGAGCAAAATGCGTTGTGCGTCTATACTGCCTGCAAAGGACATTCATAAGGAAAAGCTTCCCGTTTGTGCTGACAAATGTTTGTCCCGTAAAGCGGTGCATAGCTGGGTAGAAAATGTTATCGGACGCTCTAAAATTGTTGATGAAATCCTATCTGGTCGTCCTGTTGAGATTACAACAGAAGCATCCGTACAGCGGGTGGAGGAGATGATTCAAGCCCTCTGTGAGTGCGGTTCAATTCTACGAGCTAGCAGAAAAACCCCAGGTTCCAGATTTTCGGTGTTCGTGGCACCGAAAACCCAAAAAAACGATGTCCGGCACCGAGCTGAAAGCTTCTGGATCGGAAAAATATGATTTGGGTGACAGGCGAGTAACGTTAGACTGTAGCATCTGCAATAGGATCTTTTGGGTTCAGCAAATGCATGATCGTTGTTTAAGAAAGTGTGCTCAAGGTGGCCCCGACAATTGAAGGAGGAACAAAAAATGAACGTTTGGCCTGCCCTTTGCATCATCTCGGAAAAGATAAAAACTCTGAACAATTTTTTTTGGCCTGCCCTTCTCATTCTGTCATAAAAGATAAATAGAAGACATTGAACAATTTTTTTGGCCTGCCCTTGCATCATCTCTGTCATCAAAGATGAAGAAGACATGCTGAACAGGTTGTTTTTGGCCTGCCCTTCATCATCTCTGTCGATACAAAGATGAAGTAAAAACTCTCTCTTTCCCTTTTCGCCCCTGGCGTTTAGGGAAAACAACAAACGTACACCATTCTTCCCTGTTCATGGCCTTCCTCTGTATTTTTCCACTATGTTTCATTTCCTTCAGCTCTTGCTCTATCGTTCCCCTCCAGGTTGTCTTGGGTCTTCCACGCTTTCCCTCCCTCGGGAGTCCATCTCGTCGTTTTCGTGTCGGGCCATTTCCCCATGCCATCAGCCAATCCATCTCCGCGTCGTCTTCGGATGATAGTGCCCATATTCTCTTGTTGGCATCGTGCAACCCTTTTTGATTCGAATGTCGGCCAGTCCCGCGTAAGTTTTTTTGCAGACAAGGGGGAAAAAAGGCGGAGTCTGGACTTTCCTGTTCTGTCATTCTCAGCATTCCATCCGTACAGAAAGTTGAAGCACACAGCTTTTATGATCAGTCGGTTCTGATGCGTATTGGGCAGTTTCAGGCGGTCTAAAGGGGTCGAATACTGGGGTTTTTCTCAGTCTTTTTTTAATGTCAGATCGCGCCTCCTTCATTGCTATCACTTCGGTATGTGAAAGCGGTTGTATCTCGGGGGGTTTTCCTTCTAGTTTGACTGGTGTGGGGTTGTTGTTCAAGTCATCTTCATTTTTCTTCTGATTTATTTTCAGCCCAACCATCTCACTATATTGGTTAAGGCGGCAGGTCTTTTCCGGGATATTCTATTTTATGAGATAAGTGCGATGTCATCTGCAAAATCTAGGTTTTCCCAGAGTGGTTGTGAGCGTCCATTAACCCTTGCCTTATCTTCCGTTTTTTTTGCATCACCCAATCTATGACAGTGTTGAATAATAGGGCTGACATAACACATCCTTGTCGCAGTTTTTTACTTCAAACTTTAGTTCTGAAGTTTCAACACTGCATGCAAACTTGCTGTAGCAGTTTTTTATAATATTTAAAAAAACACGTGGGTTTCCCATACCATTTTAAAACGCCATAGACTTTCCGGGTGTATGCTATAAAAGCCTTTCAAAATCTACAAAGTTGATATAAGTTTGTTTTCCATTCTGTGCATTGTTCTATGATATTTCTGGCAAATATTTGGCCTATACAGCCCCCCTCTGCGAAATCCTGTTGTTCCTTTCTCAGTTTCTTACCCCGGGTCAGTAATACGTTGTACGATGTTTTTGAAAAGATTTTCTTGGGACAAAAAGGGTTTTTCCCCCGCCAATTATTCAATCGGAAAGGGGGCCCCTTTTTGGGTATTTTGATGATGACTCCTCTGTTCCTGCATCGGGTTTTTTTGGGATTCAAAAGTAGTAAACAAGGGTTAATATATTTGCTCAAGTTCTGGGGGCTATTTTGAATAGTTCTGCTTTAATTATCATTCCCCGCCTTTTATTCTTAAAATTTAATTGTGTAATTCTCATCCCGGTGGGTGTTTCAATGCCCAATTTTTAACTCCTCTGTTTGGGTTTTGTTTTTCCTACTACCGTTAGGGGTCTGTTTAGCAACTTTAAAAACTCTGTCCATCGTATTTCTTGTTCCTTTTCCGTTGTCAATAGTATTCCATTCTTATCCTTTATAAGAGTATTTGATCTTCTTAATGTTTCCCTTATTACTTTTTAATTTGAAATGTTCCCGATCACCTTTTTGCTCTTCTTCTGCCTGTACTGAGTCTTAACATACATTTTTTGTCGGCTCTCACAGCCCCTTTATTTCTTCTTTCGCTTTTTTACTGTTCTTGGGATCTTGCTTTCAGTCTTTCGGACTTTTCTTTAACAATTTCTTTTTTTTAAATTTTGGTGTCTATTATTTTCCATGTTTTGGTGTTATCCATTTTTTTTTTCTTTGTGCGTACCCCAGACATGTTTACTGCTCTTCTTTTATAGATGCTATGTTGTCCCCTTTTATCTATGTTGTCAGTTTCATCCTATTTCATTACTTTCTAGGGCTTGGAATCTGTTCTTTATCTCTTTTAAACTTATCCCTTCTTCCGTGTCTTTTAGTCTATCCCATCGAACCTCTTTTTGGGAAATTTTCTGTTGTCCTGTTTTTTAGTTTAAGTTTTACATAAGCTTTACAGGTGGTGGTCACCCACATCTGCCTCTCTTGACTCAACATCTCAGCAGGGGTCTCCGGGTCCCTTGATCATTTATGGTCTTTTGGTTTTTTTCCTCCATTTGGGGGAAAACCATGTTAATTTGTGGATATCTAAATGTTGAAATAGGGGTTTCCCCCTATAAGAGATTTTCATGTGCAAAATTTCTAAAAAAGTTCCCCCTTTTCGTTCATCAAACCCCATCCATATTTTCCCATGTTCAAACTTGCTGTTGTCTTTCCCACCTTCGCATTTAGATCTCCCCCTAACAATGATAACATCATGGGATGGTGACTTGTCTAATTCGTTGTGGTTTCGTAGTAGAGTCTTTTTTGTATCTTGCATCATTGTTGGCGTAGCATTGTAGTTGGATGTTTGTATGCTTCCCCCTTTTGTCTGATCTTAATCAAGCGGCTGCTGATGGTTTTCCCTTCTAACAGAAATTTTCCCCGCCCCTTTTTTAGGAATGCCCCCTTCGGTGGAGTCATCGTCTCGTCCCGAAAAAAAGGGCTGTTTCACCTGTTGCAGTGGTCTTCTTCCATTTCTTTCCCTCGCTCTCGCAACCCCTAGGATATTTGTTATTTTTCATTTCTGCTTTATTTGTGAGTTTTGGTTTGTAAATTTTTTTACATTCCAGCATCCAATTCCCCGGGCTTGGTTTTGATTCAGGACTTCCGTCCTCATAGTAACTTCCTTTCGGGTTTCACCACTTCCAGTCATGTGGTCAATGACTCTGGTAGCCCTTCATGCCCAGATAGGTTGTGTTTTTTTGTTTCCGTAACTTTAATTTTTTTTTTTAAAGGGTGGGATCGTTAGTCCCCGCCCAACCCCAACCTGGAGGACCAGGAGACCATGCTTCGTCTGTCCCCTCCCCAAGGGCCCGGCGGCCCCCTTCCGGGAAAAGGACATGCTGAACAGGTTGTTTTTGGGCCCGTCCTTTCATCATTCTGTCGATACAAAAATGAAGTAGAAGACATGCTGAACAGGATTGTTCTGGGGACGAATCATGGGGGCACCAAATACCGAATCAAATCGTGCTTCATCAGTCAAACATCCCCTTCGCCTTGTGTCCAAAAATTCAAGGTTACGCCATCAGCAGGGAAAGGGTTTTGGGGTTGTCAAGGGGTGCTTTTAAACCCAAATTTTGAGAAGAAAAGGGGACTGTGAATTTAATCGTCCGATTCTATCGTCTTTTGGTGCAATTGAAGAAAACGTCCCGGACTGTGACTGGGGAAATGTTCGTTCTCAGGTGAAAATTAACCAAGGTGGGGAAATTCTGGAACTCCACATTCAGTCCCACTTTCCCCGGATATTCACCTTTTTTGGGCCCTGAAACCCACCTTGGTGGGAGATTTTCGAATGACGCCGAAGTTGCATGTGAAGTGAAAAAGTGGTTTTAAAAAGAGCACCCGTTCTATCAATCGGTTTGGGAGGATTGATAAAACATGGGATAAGAGCATCAATGTTGGGGGAAATTATTTGAGAAATAAAGGAAAAATTTTGTAAAAAAATAAACTGGTTTCAAGTTATCTATTTATTTTTTTTCCTACACCCATTTGTGACTTACTTATTGACTTTTGTATATACATTTAACATGGCTGTGACCTGAATATATTTAACATGGCTTATGGGTATCGAGTTTAATGATATCATCAATGAAAATTTGGGAATTATTTCTTTCCCTTTATTTTTCCCAAACAGTTTTACCTCACGGCGTTGGATGAGATTTTAGAACGGTTTTTTTGCGCATCATAAACAGAGTTGTTTAGTGGTTACCGGGGGCCCCAAAATTGGGGTGAAAGTAGAACCACTGTTACCTGCCACGCTGCGTAAGAGGTGACTAAAGGGGGTTGGTCGGGGGCAGCTACCCCCACCGTAAAAGACAATAGATGGCTACAGAACGGGGAGCGAACCGAGTAAACTAGCTGAAACTGGACACATCGCCGAAGGATAAGCACCGCTCCAAAAGGTGCTGAAGTTGACGTAAAACACACCAATGTTAAGGGCGCTTTCTCAGATTTCCCGAAAATAATTTATGGGGAAATTTTCTGGGCGGGGATTGCAAGAGAGAAGAAAAATTTTTACCCCCTCTGATGTCTCTGATATCCCCATTTTGCGTGGACAAGCGTTTGTTAGAACACAATAAACTAACTCTACAAAAATAGAGCACTTAGTCGTGTATTTTTCCAACAGCGTCAACTATAGAACACAACAACGTTTGCGCAACAACTAGCAATTAGCTTTTTTGTGCTTGTAAAACAGTCGGAACAACACCTGCTATTAGATTCATTGAAAACAGAGACTCAAATGGTTGGGCCTCTTGATGAGAATGAACCCGAATACACCAGCTGTAAGAGCGTACAACCTGAAAATGAAATCAAGAGGAAGGGTGAGACCAAGAAAAAGATAGATTGATGGAGTTACAGACTTCGTAACACTCCACAATACCACATCATATCAAGCGACCGAGCGTGCACTATCTCGGATACCGATCGTTAAACATGCTACTTATTCCAATGTGTTTGGTAAATTGGGTTTTTTTGTTCCGTGAGCCCTTAATACATGTTTATTGTTTATTTATTTACCGTATCTATTGCTTTCCTGAAAACGAGAAGCATTATCTGCAACAAGTCCTTGTCAATCCCGATCAGAATGCAGAGTTATTCAGTGCTCATAGAATCAATACTGACATACGGATGCGAGTCATGGACAATGAACACAGATTGAAAAATCTCTGAGGGCCACAGAGATGTGGTTTTACAGAAAATGATGAGAATCCCATGAACTGCTAAAATGACTAATGTTGAGGTACTGAATGGGATCAAGACACAGAGAAAGCTTATCATCAATATAATAAAGAGGCAGTCATCATTTTTCGGGCATGTAATGAGGAGAGGAGGTTTAGAACACATTGTGACAACCGGTAAAATCGAGGGTAGACGAGACAGGGGAAGACAGAGAGAGAATAACATGTTAGATAGCCTGACTTCATGGCACGGTAGAGCGTCAACATCTGAGTTGACAGCAAACACCAACGACAGAGATTTGTGGAGATCCATGATCGCCTACGCCAGTCGGCACGGCACCTGATGATGATGATGATGATCTTTGGCTCTGGTATTTCCCCTGAAATTCTTAGAACACCATGCGTTCTTTCACCTTTCACCTTGCTTGATTGATTTTAAAGAAAGAAAGAATAAAGTAGTTTGGTCCTTTACCCTTTCACTCTGTAATGTGTGATAACTCCCGGACGGTACAGGACGTTTTGGCGCAGGACGTTTTGGCGCACGGGGGTTTCCCTCAATAAATTTCAATAACCTTAATATTATTTTAATTTTTAGTGTACATGTATATTAACTCTAATGAAACAATATACTTATACATCAGCGTTTATTGGAACAAATGTCAGGTGTCTGAATTATATCATCAGCCGTTTCATTTGAGATGATCGAGAATTGACACGCTGACCGACTGAGTGTCACATCTTGTCCATCACCAATGTCAGAAATCCTGCCCCTTCCAAATGTTAATAGCGTGACCTGTTTACTTCTAATATATTGGTTTAGCCTTTTTATGGGATCATTTGGAAATTTATAGACGGAATTCGAGGTGTTCAAAAAGGGCGTGACCTTGTATATGAGCAATTCGTTCGTGGAAACCAGCCGCCTGTCAAGCTCAGAAAATACGTCGAGGCAGATATCAGAATCATAACAATTGTTGAGAGTTACAGAGAACGAAACATATTCGAGTATCTTAGAGGAATTGAGCATAATTTTTTGATGGATTAAAAACACAGACTTTCGGAAAACTTATTAAAGGTAAAATATTGGACAAGATTCGTTAAACTTTATTCAAGTTTTATAAGTTGATTATTTGCATTGGCTAAAAGTAAAATATTTAACAGTATTCGTTAAACGTTTTTTAATTGATATATTTTGCATTGCATTTATTAAAAATTTATAATTTATTGAAAATAGTTATTTATAAACGTTAAGTTAAATATGAAGTTATTTTTAAATGGCGCTAAAACGGCTCTGCGCCAAAAAATCCAGCGCCAAAACGGTCGCGCAAAAACGGCGGCGCCAAAAAGTCCTGGACGCTCGCATATTGCAATGTATACGGAATTAGCCTGTATATCGGCTTTGTGACAACTTAAAAAATACGTCGAGCCTGTATATCCGCTCAGAAGAACGAAAGAGTTAATCAGAATGTATCCAAACTGCACTGTATGCAGAGTATTCTACAACAGAACAGCAAGAAAGAAGGCAAGAGAAGACCACGAAAAGATGGATAGGTAATCACATAGAAGAATGCTGTCAAAAAAGCAAAAATATTTTATCATCCAAGTCACTAGAGCAGCGCAAGACAAAACAACAGAAAACAACTCTTGAACGCTCTGTGATTTGTATGTGATCTGAGCCTAAGAGCGATTGTACGTTGTGCCAGCTAGGAGTCTACAAGTAGGCCTGCATATCCGATTTCTGGGACGCTTTTTATTTACTAGGGTAGCTTTCCTAGGCACTACCTACCTCAGTCGTCTCTTACGACATGCCTTGTATGTCGCAGTGTTACTATTCTTTGCTCCCTTGCAGCCCCGGTAACTACCATGCGCAGAAAACAACGACACTGGGCAACAACCCGGCAACACACGAGAGCAGAATACAACGACACTGGGCAACAACCCGGCAACACACGAGAGCAGAATACAACGACACTGGGCAACAACCCGACAACACACGAGCGCAGAAAACAACGACACTGGGCAACAACCCGGTAACACACATGCGCAGAAAACAACGACACTGGGCAACAACCCGACAACACACGAGCGCAGAAAACAACGACACTGGGCAACAACCCGGCAACACACGAGAGCAGAAAACAACGACACTGGGCAACAACCCGGTAACACACGAGAGCAGAAAACAACGACACTGGGCAACAACCCGACAACACACGAGCGCAGAAAACAACGACACTGGGCAACAACCCGACAACACACGAGCGCAGAAAACAACGACACTGGGCAACAACTCGGCAACAAACGAGCGCAGAAAACAACGACACTGGGCAACAACCCAGTAACACATGAGCGCAGAAAACAACGACACTGGGCAACAACCCGACAACACACGAGCGCAGAAAACAACGACACTGGGCAACAACCCGACAACACACGAGCGCAGAAAACAACGACACTGGGCAACAACCCAGTAACACATGAGCGCAGAAAACAATGACACTGGGCAACAACCCAGTAACACATGAGCGCAGAAAACAACGACACTGGGCAACAACCCGGCATCACACGAGCGCAGAAAACAACGACACTGGGCAACAGCCCACAACACACGAGCGCAGAAAACAACGACACTGGGCAACAACCCGGTAACACACGAGAGCAGAAAACAACGACACTGGGCAACAACCCGACAACACACAAGCGTAGAAAACAACGACACTGGGCAACAACCCGGCAACACACGAGCGCTTAAAATAACGACACTGGGCAACAACCCGACTGCAGAAAACAACGACACTGGGCAACAACCCAGTAACACACGAGCGCAGAAAACAACGACACTGGGCAACAACCCGTTAACAGTGTGACGACAAAAGAAGAAGAAAGAAGGTGTCTTTTGAATGCCGGTCGACGTGAAAACTAAGCTTTGGAGAAACCTTACAGACCTCAAGCTGACTGCCCAGTTTGTGGTCCACAGTAAATTAAGCGCATGACCAGAGATCGCTGAAAGGGAAACCCGACAGACCTCAAGCTGACTGTCCAGTTTGT
>JADZMA010002762.1:0-11098 GCA_020796225.1 Arion vulgaris
AAGACTCAGCGCACCGCCCTGTTTATGACACATACCGGAGTAGTCGCATAGCAAAAGTTGAACGCAGAAGAAGAAGAAGAAGAAGAAGATCTCACCTACACTGAGATCAGAGATCCGTGGAAAATATTCCGATGTCTCTACGAGGGACTGAACCGAGTACCTTTCAAACGAGAGGCAAGCACCATACCTCCACGCCACAGAGACAACATGGACCACAGAGACAACATGGACCACAGAGACAACATGGACCACAGAGACAACATGGACCACAGAGACAATATGGACCACAGAGACAACATGGACCACAGAGACAACATGGACCACAGAGACAACATGGACCACAGAGACAACATGGACCACAGAGATAACATGGACCACAGAGACAACATAGACCACAGAGACAACATAGACCACAGAGATAACATGGACCACAGAGATAACATGGACCACAGAGACAACATAGACCACAGAGACAACATGGACCACAGAGACAACATAGACCACAGAGACAACATAGACCACAGAGACAACATGGACCACAGAGACAACATGGACCACAGAGATAACATGGACCACAGAGACAACATAGACCACAGAGACAACATAGACCACAGAGACAACATGGACCACAGAGATAACATGGACCACAGAGATAACATGGACCACAGAGATAACATGGACCACAGAGACAACATAGACCACAGAGACAACATAGACCACAGAGATAACATGGACCACAGAGACAACATGGACCACAGAGACAACATGGACCACAGAGACAACATAGACCACAGAGACAACATGGACCACAGAGACAACATGGACCACAGAGACAACATGAACCACAGAGACAACATGGACCACAGAGACAACATGGACCACAGAGACAACATGGACCACAGAGACAACATAGACCACAGAGACAACATGGACCACAGAGATAACATGGACCACAGAGACAACATGGACCACAGAGACAACATAGACCACAGAGACAACATGGACCACAGAGACAACATGGACCACAGAGACAACATGGACCACAGAGACAACATGGACCACAGAGACAACATGGACCACAGAGACAACACGGACCACAGAGACAACATGGACCACAGAGACAACATGGACCACAGAGACAACACGGACCACAGAGACAACATGGACCACAGAGACAACATGGACCACAGAGACAACATGGACCACAGAGACAACATGGACCACAGAGACAACATGGACCACAGAGACAACATGGACCACAGAGACAACATAGACCACAGAGACAACATGGACCACAGAGACAACATGGACCACAGAGACAACATAGACCACAGAGACAACATGGACCACAGAGACAACATAGACCACAGAGACAACATAGACCACAGAGACAACATGGAACATAATTGTGATACACAAATGGCAGTCGTGAATGAAATGAAAACAATGTGAATAATGATAAAGACAAAGGAATAAATAATAGAGAAATAGAGATGTATACGATTTCCTATATTTGCATTGTAACAAATTATGGAAATCTGAAGATGCAGAACAAGCGGTCAGTAACGGTCCGTGTTAGATAGCAAGTTTATTATTGAACATCATGTTGCAGACTCGTTTCCCGTCTGGTAATTGGAATTTTTAAATGATGGGCGTTGGAAATTGAAGGAATCAGTCGGGCACATACGAGAGACTTCTGTTCATAGTGCAACTACACACACATAAGTACATATAAGGAAACACACCAACGCTCACATACAAACATACTCATTTATGCCAACACACATTCAGACAAACGCACACATACAAACATACTCACTTATACACCAACAGACATTCAGACAAACGCACACATACAAACATACTCACAAGCACAGACACAAATAGAAATGAAAACACCACAGACATATGCAGATTTTATTCATAGCGTGAACACACACACTACGCACACACACATACGCATGCGCACATACACACACATACAAACATACTCATTTATGCCAACACACATACACACACGCATGCGCACATACACACACATCCAAACAAGTGAAACATTTCCATTCACAGTTCTAGTTCGTTCTCTCTCTCTCTCTCTCTCTCTCTCTCTCACGCACACACTGCCACACACACCCATATCGACACACACTCACGCACACACGTACATACACACTTACATACACAAACCAACACATACATACAGGCAAGCGAGACACTTCTATTCCCAGCTTAGTCTCTCTCTCCCTCCCTCTCTCTCCACCCTCCTCCTCTCTGCCTCCCTCTCTCTCACACACAAACAAGATAGAATATAATCTCCTTCATCTAAATAAAGGAAGAATAGAAATTCTCAATGATATTATTGTTTATGCTACGGTTAGACATGTCTAAAGCTGTGCTACCCAACATTTTTTTTATATATTGGAAGCATCTGCCTAATGTCTGGCTCGTGCGATAAATCTGCCTAATGACTGGCTCGTGCGACCCATCTGCCTAATGACTGACTGGTGCGACCCATCTGCCTAATGACTGGCTCGTGCGACATTTGTAACAATAATATGAATAATAATAAAGTAATATTAACCCTTTCACTCCGTTATTTGTGTCTGCCTTCTGACGCGTTTATATTACAATGTATACTGTATTAGTCTGTATACGGGGTTTGCGCCATCTTAAAACAGTGCTATGAGCCGGTATATCGGTTCAGGGGATCGAAGGAGTTAATGGTAACATTTATTAAACAAACAACAGATGGAATTGTAATCCTGATTTGAAATTTATTAAAATATTGTGCTTACGAAAAAAATGGATCAAACTTTTATTCGGAAACATTTTTGACTTAGAAATGTGCAAGTTGGTTGCTTTCATTCATAATTTTCAGTTCTTGATATATATAATTCTCTAGTCAAGCCAGCTGAAGATAAGATCTGTGAAATTCTGAGTTGAAGTGAGTTCAAAATCGTTGTCGGTGCTGTTGTAAAGTGCTCTGCCATAGGTACTTTCAGCTATCTGATAATTATTCAAGAATATATAATTATTTGAAGCATAATCTGATTACGTGAAGATAAAGCCAAGCGAGTTAGTTAGTAAATAACAAAATAAATAAAAGTATCCGTTTTCATACCCTGTGGTATAATGAGGAATACGGTGCTAGAGCCGAACGTATATTTGACCAACGACACACGCTGCGACACACGCTGCGACACACGCTCGCTGCGACACACGCTGCGACACACGCTGCGTTATGCATTCCAACATCTGTCCGGTAGTCTTTACTCACACAATGTTTCTCTGGTGTCCAATTGAGGCTAGCTGGAGGTGAGAATCGTTACCATCGGGAAAAATTCTTGTCCCACTATGTGATTTAATTGTCCCACTATGTGATTTAATTCTTGGACAAAGAGCCCACGAAACAAGTGAATTAAGTAGTGAGTTCAATACTGGATTTTCTCCACACTAGGAAAGGAATTGGCCATCCTACCTCCTGCACACTCTGACTTAGAAATTAGAAATAATACGCTCTTCATACCTTAAGGTCTAAGAAGGCTTCGGTTAATTTTTGTAAATAGCGGTATCAAGCTTTTGTTCATTTAACATGTAATTTTGAAAACTGATTGCAGCTGCTACCGCATGACAGTATATGTTAGAATCTGTAACTGTTAAACCAACTGTCTTGTGGAGGGGCACTCGGGAGAGCTAAAGGCTGGGGGAGTAAACCCTGATAGAAACTTCCCACTCTCTTGTGGGTTAGCACGGCTATGCAGAAGGCTAAAGGTGTAAATCTTGACCATAAACCCGGAGGGAGGGACCCTAAGGCAGTTGATGGTTATGTGTGTATTACATGTACTCTTCTGGCATTCCCTGCAAACCCTGCAAACCCTGCAAACCCTGCTTGATTCCAAACGTACGGACTTTGTTTTTACTTTGGATAAAACAGCAGAGTAGATAGGAGGTTTGTACACAATGGACAACGCACATTCGTTATATCAACTACTTATGCTAGGCATAAATGGAGAGGGACATCATCTCTTGCTTTGGCTCGGACACAACAGTAAACTCAGGAGTTGTTACAGTAAACTCAGGAGTTGTTACAGTAAACTCAGGAGTTGTTACAGTAAAACACTTGCGAATTGACCGTCTGTAAATACGACAAAGGCCAGATGTAAAATATTAAAAACAAACAAAAAGACAAGTCAAATAATGTAAGAAGGAATGAACATATACTGGAACAGATCAAACCTTTCTTTTAGATTGGACATATAAAACATAACAACAAAGAATGACATCTGTAAAGTAAAAGTAGAAAATAATGTAGGAATTGTGAAAAGGAACAAAAAACAATGGAGATTAATAACAACTAAAAGTCGGGTGTGGAGATGACATTTTAATCTAAGCAGAATTGGAACAAAAGGATTTCTTTGTTTTATAAGCAAGTGCAGTATTTATGCAAATGTGACTTTGTTTTAAAAAAAAACTAACGTTATTCTTTAGACAGGTATTTCTTTGTTGAACATTTACCTGTATTTTTTCTAAAAGGTAGTCGGTGTTAGATGTCGACACCTCACGAAAGAAAAGAAGAGTCACTGACAATTAAGAAAAGGAAAATGCTATTATAACTCTACATCATAGTGAACAGAGAAAAGTCACCAGCAGTAAGACAAGTTCTTCAAGCAACTAGTAGGGAGGGAGGTCTTTTGTGTAACAATTAGTTAGGCCAGGGACACGGGTGATAAGGAAAGCAAGCCTTCACGCAAACATTAGTTTTAGGTTTCATGATTAAGCCTGAGTTCATAGACGACGAACGAAAACAAAGGAGACCAATTTCCAAAAGATGAGCATGAGGATCAGGGTTACTTTGATGATCAGTCCACTTGATGATGGTGTCAGTCCAGGGTTACTTTGATGATCAGTCCACTTGATGGTGTCAGTGGGCATATAAGCAGTAACTGTATGATGCTAACAACGAGGGCATATAAGCAGTAACTATGTGACACTAACAACGTGGGGCATATAAGCAGTAACTGTGGGACACTAACAACGAGGGCATATAAGCAGTAACTGTATGACACTAACAACGAGGGCATATAAGCAGTAACTGTGTGACACTAACAACGAGGGCGTATAAGCAGTAACTGTGTGACACCAACAACGAGGGCATATAAGCAGTAACTGTATGACACTAACAACGAGGGCATATAAGCAGTAACTGTGTGACACTAACAACGAGGGCATATAAGCAGTAACTGTGTGACACTAACAACGAGAGCATATAAGCAGTAACTGTGTGACACTAACAACGAGAGCATATAAGCAGTAACTGTGTGACACTAACAACGAGGGCATATAAGCAGTAACTGTATGATGCTAACAACAGAAGACAGCAGGAATGTGTTGTGACATGCAAGATCTTCTTCTCTTCTTCTTTACGAACGTTCTTCACGGACAATTGTATCATTCTTTTTATGATATATAATTGGTCCTTTGATAAGAACGGAGTGATCTACGTTGGGTCGATTATGCGTCCATGGTGACTAGGCCCACCCATCCAGTTTCAGCCAGCTTTGATTTACTAGTATGAGCTTTCCTAGGATGCTAGATCTGATGGCAGCTTACCAGCAGAAGCTCTCATTGGATAGTTAAAGTGTGCATAATAATGTAGGCATTGCCTAGTTCAATCTTGAACTGCTATTACAGTAATATGTTCTTGAACTCATGGATTACTGTTGCGTTTACTATTGTGTTGAGCAGTTAAGAATAGAATGGCTGAATTCTGTTAAGTAAGTCAGAAAATGTAATCAAGAATGTTTGCAAGTGAAGGTATTAACCTCGCCATGTAACACAGATTGCTACACAATCCACAATTATTAAAGCATATAAATGCTATGGCGCAGGTTAATTTAGTGGGTTCAACTGAAGTGGTAACTTTATAATTATACTGAAACAAATGAATAATAATGATATAATTATCACTAAATTTTGCTTGTCATTCCTATAAATAAACATGAAATATTAGTATGCGTCATATCCATCTCCATATCCGTTTTAATATGTGATGCATGTCGATTACTCTGTGCTTCTGTCTCGCTGACCATGATTATGTTACAGCAAAAGTAAATACAATTTAAATTTTATGCAGTCGTCAAATGGAAAACTGAAAGTATAATGAATCATGAATGTGTTCAAATTAATCAGATTTGTAAAACTATACAATTTCCGTAGCTTTCAGATATTAGGTATGAAGTGGCTGTCACTTCACACTTTTAGTTCAAAGTGAGCAGGAAGTAGGAGAGCCTGTTCCTTTCCTCACATGTAGAACGTCGAGTAAATCCACAAACCCTTTGTGTCAAGAGTCGATAGGCGATAATGCATTACGCTAATCCGTCCCTAATAATAGTTACTGCACATTATTAAATGGATCATTTATTGGAGCATTATCGGTACTGCAACTTCTATTCTGGTGATCATATTACACGATAGGATACGTTTATAACAAATTATACATGTTTGATAAAGTGTACGTTTATAACAAATTATACATGTTTGATAAAGTGTACGTTTATAACAAATTATACATGTTTGATAAAGTATATCATATTACACGGTAGGATACATTTATAACAAATTATACATGTTTGATAAAGTGTATCATATTACACGGTAGGATACATTTATAACAAATTATACATGTTTGATAAAGTGTATCATATTACACGGTAGGATACGTTTATAACAAATTATACATGTTTGATAAAGTATACGTTTATAACAAATTATACATGTTTGATAAAGTGTATCATATTACACGGTAGGATACGTTTATAACAAATTATACATGTTTGATAAAGTGTATCATATTACACGGTAGGATACGTTTATAACAAATTATACATGTTTGATAAAGTATACGTTTATAACAAATTATACATGTTTGATAAAGTGTATCATATTACACGATAGGATACGTTTATAACAAATTATACATGTTTGATAAAGTGTACGTTTATAACAAATTATACATGTTTTATAAAGTATACGTTTACGTCAATGAACATGGATACCAAATAATAAGCTAATGAATGATAAAGTATACATTTATGGTGGGACGAATTAGCACAATACATAAACGTTCCCCTACCGACTCTGACATAAAAGTGTTGTGAGCTCAGTCCCATATTCCACATTTCACATTTCATACGCGAAGAAAGAAATTATCCCTTCTTCCTTTCTGTACACTTGGATCCTAGTACATTAATCCTAGAGAAACACTTCATTCTATAAGGTTTGAAAAGGATGCGGACATTGTTTTTTTAAAAATAGCGGCACCAAGTATTTACTAATTTAACTTTAATAGCTTTTTGAAAAAAAAAGACAGCTCAAGTGTAAGAACAAATGGACAGATAATGAAACAGTTCACATCCTTCTGTAAGATCTGACATATCTAACATAGTAATAAAGAATAACACTTGTGACATTAAAGTGGAAGAAAGTGTAAGAAATAGAAATCACTTGATACGAGTAACAGCACTTGATACGAGTACAGCCTTGATACGAGTACAGCACTTGATACGAGTACAGCACTTGATACGAGTAACAGCACTTGATACGAGTACAGCACTTGATACGAGTACAGCACTTGATACGAGTACAGCACTTGATACGAGTAACAGCACTTGATACGAGTAACAGCACTTGATACGAGTACAGCACTTGATACGAGTACAGCACTGGATACGAGTACAGCACTTGATACGAGTACAGCACTTGATACGAGTACAGCACTTGATACGAATACAGCACTTGATACGAGTACAGCACTTGATACGAGTACAGCACTTGATACGAGTAACAGCACTTGATACGAGTACAGCACTTGATACGAGTACAGCACTGATACGAGTACAGCACTTGATAGGAGTACAGCATTGATACAGTACAGCACTTGATACGAGTACAGCACTTGATACGAGTACAGCACTTGATACGAGTACAGCACTTGATACGAGTAACAGCACTTGATACGAGTAACAGCACTTGATACGAGTACAACACTTGATACGAGTACAACACTTGATACGAGTACAGCACTTGATACGAGTACAGCACTTGATACGAGTAACATCACTTGATACGAGTACAACACTTGATACGAGTACAGCACTTGATACGAGTACAGCACTGATACGAGTACAGCACTTGATACGAGTAACATCACTGATACAGTAACAGCACTTGATACGAGTAACAGCACTTGATACGAGTACAACACTTGATACGAGTACAACACTTGATACGAGTAACATCACTTGATACGAGTACAACACTTGATACGAGTACAGCACTTGATACGAGTACAGCACTTGATACGAGTACAGCACTTGATACGAGTAACAGCACTTGATACGAGTAACAGCACTTGATACGAGTAACAGCACTTGATACGAGTAACAGCACTTGAGAATACATTTACAACAAAATAAATCTTCTTCTTCTTCGAACGCTCCATATCGACCACTTGTTAAACCCCTCTTTGCGATTTGTACGTGATCTGAGCCTAAGAACGACTGTAGATTGTGCCAGTTATGTGCCTACAAGTAGGCCAGCACATCCGATTTCTGCTCGCTTTTTATTTACTAGGGTAGCTTCCCTAGGCCTCTTCCTCAATCGCCTTTTACGACATGCATCGTAGGTAGCAGTGTTACTATTATTTGCTCCTTCTGAGCCCCGGCCACACACATGCGCAATGTACATATTAGACGATGTAAACATTTATCACAAAGTAAACATTTCGATAAAGAGTTACCCAATTTCATGTCCTGTTTGTGTTAGGTTTGTGTTTAGTTTGTGTCAGGTTTGTGTTTAGTTTGTTTTTAGTTTGTGTCAGGTTTGTGTTTAGGTTTGTGTCAGGTTTGTGTCAGGTTTGTGTTTAGTTTGTGTCAGGTTTGTGTTTAGTTTGTGTTTAGTTTGTGTCAGGTTTGTGTTTAGTTTGTGTCAGGTTTGTGTTAGTTTGTGTTTAGTTTGTGTCAGGTTTGTGTCAGGTTTGTGTCAGGTTTGTGTTTAGTTTGTTTTTAGTTTGTGTCAGGTTTGTGTCAGGTTTGTGTCAGGTTTGTGTTTAGTTTGTGTCAGGTTTGTGTTTAGTTTGTGTTTAGTTTGTTCAGGTTTGTGCTTAGTTGTGTTTAGTTTGTGTCAGGTTTGTGTCAGGTTTGTGTTTAGTTTGTTTAGTTTGTGTTTAGTTTGTGTTTAGTTTGTGTTTAGTTTGTGTTTAGTTTGTGTTTAGTTTGTGTTTAGTTTGTGTTTAGTTTGTGTTTAGTTTGTGTTTAGTTTGTGTCAGGTTTGTGTTTAGTTTGTGTTTAGTTTGTGTCTGGTTTGTGTCAGGTTTGTGTTTAGTTTGTGTTTAGTTTGTGTTTAGTTTGTGTTTAGTTTGTGTCAGGTTTGTGTTTAGTTTGTGTCAGGTTTGTGTTAGGTTTGTGTTTAGTTTGTGTCAGGTTTGTGTCAGGTTTGTGTTTAGTTTGTGTCTGGTTTGTGTCAGGTTTGTGTTTAGTTTGTGTCAGGTTTGTGTTTAGTTTGTGTCAGGTTTGTGTTTAGTTTGTGTTTAGTTTGTGTCAGGTTTGTGTCAGGTTTGTGTTTAGTTTGTGTCAGGTTTGTGTTTAGTTTGTGTCAGGTTTGTGTTTAGTTTGTGTCAGGTTTGTGTTTAGTTTGTGTCAGGTTTGTGTCAGGTTTGTGTCAGGTTTGTGTTTAGTTTGTTTTTAGTTTGTGTCAGGTTTGTGTTTAGTTTGTGTCAGGTTTGTGTTTAGTTTGTGTTTAGTTTGTGTCAGGTTTGTGTCAGGTTTGTGTTAGTTTGAGTGCAGGTTTGTGTCAGGTTTGTGTTTAGTTTGTTTTTAGTTTGAGTCAGGTTTTGTGTTTAGTTTGTGTCAGGTTTGTGTTTAGTTTGTGTTTAGTTTGTGTCAGGTTTGTGTCAGGTTTGTGTCAGCAGGTTTGTGTCAGGTTTGTGTCAGGTTTTTGTCAGAGCACTAGCATTGTGTGTGTGTGTGTGTGTGTGTGGTTGTGTGGTTTTGTGTGTGTGTGTACGTTTGTGTGTTAATGAACTACATACAATATAATGAAGAAAGTTAGAAAGTACATTAGCAGAGCCGATGTATCGACCGACATTTCTACATCTATATATATAATAGCCGTCCATCGCAAGCGATGATGACAACAATCTCAGACGAGTGTTGCTGCACCTCTCCCGGTGTGTGCGGAGGTGACTATAGAGTCAACTTCACCACAAGTGGGCATACATGATCAAGGTTAGACGTGTGTGTTGTGTACTCTGTCTTTTCTACATCTAGAACGATGAGAACAAACAATGAGAACGAACGATGAGAACAAACAATGAGAACGAACGATGAGAACAAACAATGGCGAAACACATAAAAACAAAGTACTGTAGTTTTTACAAAATACAGAACACAATAACAATACACAGCAACGTTTCGACCAAAAAGGTCATTATCAAGCTAAGGATACCACAGAAGTGAAGATTTTCACTTCTTTCACAGTATAGAATACAACACTCAATTCTTAATGGCCCTAAAATAAAATATGTTACTAAAAATGAAGAACGAAATAAATGATTAAAAAAAAATGAAGTGGGAAAAAGAAGATAAACAATAAAAGTCAAATATATATAAATATATATAACATATGTACATTTAACATATACACATGTAGAATATGGAGTTTAGCCCTATATCAGAACAAACAATGTTAAGAAGTATCAACAACACCAATAATCAAATTTAAAAAGTGTAACAAGAGTAACAAATAATCAGGTACATTTTCGAGTTTAGTTTAGCCTTCAGGAATACATTACATTTTAGAAGTATAAGTTACACAACGTCAATACATTTCATTATTGACTGCTATTTTTGTGTGTTTGATTGTTAGCAGTTTCAAATGATAAGAAATCAGACAACATCAGTACTAAACTTCATCAAGAAACAACAAATTAAATGGTTCGGCCACATAAGCAGATTACCAACAGACAGTGTAACCTCAAAGAACAATGTTGTTCCGATACAATAGATACAAAGCAAAAGGCAGGTCACGCAAAAGATGGATC
>JADZMA010002763.1:0-11092 GCA_020796225.1 Arion vulgaris
TGATATCTCAAGAACAGACAAACATGTCTGTTCGTGCGTCTCTCTTATGTTTACTCATTGTTCCTAGCAACTGTTACTAAACCGTCACTATTTTACTACACAAAGGTCATGTTCGAGTTATGTTGTACTTCTGCATAGAGAGTAAAAACACATAGTCTCAAATTAAATAATCTAATTATACTACACTAATTTCCATGGTTAACTGTCCATTCCTCGCTCACTGCCATCTGGGGAACTATGACACCCCTGAAAACCCCGCTGTCGCCCTGACGGTGAAATTCCAAAAAAATCGCACAGGTAGTGTCCAATAGGGGATTGAGTGGTGAGAGCTGAAAGGGAACTAGTCACCCACGTGTTAACGTAGCTCCACAACAACAATTATAACAGCCAACCATGGTCGAAAAGAAAGAAAATCCTGAGGGGATCTGGAAGACCCAAGTTGAATGAGCAAATGGGAACCAGTACCACACGTCGTTGAACGTGACTACAACTGGTCATGGGGCCCCATGGCTACAACAACAGTAAACCCTCTGTGCTTTTGTGTGAAACAATAGTAATAGAAAATCGTCAGCATTATTGCATATCTATGAAATCAGCCGTAACTGGAACGGTGACCCAACAGCATAACATTGGCCAATGTGAGGTGGTTGTATGGGACATCCAACCTCCATGAGGTAGTATTGGTTTGATGGCAGCGCATCATTATGTCACTATCACTATGTCTTTCTTGCATGTCAGAGTCTTGTCACACTATCTGGAAATCTAAACAAAAAAACAAGTTACAAATCGAAACAAAAGGAAAAACATATATATATAACGAAAACTTTTCACGCTATATGTCCGACGAGGTAATATAAACCCAAAACCCCGCCCAGGAAATAATAAACCCCCAAGATTTAACATATGACCAACAAATGGAACAACTTACATTGATGCCTAATAGCCAACATCATATTATATTAACCAACCCCAATCCGGGAATAAATAATCCAAGAATCCAAAATACTGGATCAACGCTATAACCATATCCAGCAATGAACGGTGAAAAGTTAATGTTTGCCATCAACATCCCTGTGAGAGGAGGGACCCCAACGATAACATCAATGCCCCCTTTTCTCATCATAGTGCCACAATGAAAGAAGTTCAAAGTCGTCATAATAAAACATCCATATCACAATAAAAACAATGCAAATATTTTCCACAGAATTCTGAAACATGTGGAGTGATATAATAAAAACCCACCGGGGCTATTGATCATCCACCTCAACCCCAAAGAATACTCCAAACAGTATACAAATCCAATTTACATAATAAATCCTTCCCAAGGAAATCGCTATCATAATTACTGATACCCAAGTCACATCTATGTTAAACAACAATTTTTATACTTATTCATTTTCTCCAACCAATGTCCAAGACATTTGCATTATCCCAAGAAATTTTCACATCTCTTGATGTGGCGGCCAGATATCATCAGCCGAGATTGGCTCGCATCATTAATGGGGACTATAACATAATAGCCTGATTGAACATCGGGTGTCTGTCCCACTCGGTACACCTGTTGGGAATAAAGGTTTCAATTTATTGACACCCTACTATGGTCTATTCGCCTGCGTACCATACTATCCAATGGTATAACATCAAATTTTCCTTGTTTAATGTCTGCTTGTTTATGGAGACTAGCCAACCTGTCGCTGACCTGCCTATGGGGCTCCGTATCTCTTTTCAGGACAGACTAAATAGTCTTTCTGCATCGTCAGGATGAAATAAATTTTGATGATAAAATTTATAGGTAATTGAGGATGCTACCAAAGAGTAAAAAGTATGGTGACCACCCAGTAGAAGTATGGGGAGTAATATTGTACCCTAACACTATATTAGGTACATGTTTAGACATTCCATTTATCTGATTCCTCTAAGGAACGGAGCATAGCCAACAATGTCCTTTTAAAACCCTTTTCGATATTGCATTCCTCGGATTATATGTGGTGGTTTGGATTTTTTTATCCCATACCTTTGACAGAGTTCAAGAACAATGGAGGACTAAAACCCCTTTTTCCCTTTGGTCAGAGGAAATTTACTGGGTATCCCAAAGTCTGGGATCCATCTACTCTGTATGACTTCTACGACTGTTTTTGCAGTTTGGTCATAGGGGGTAAGGACCACATACTTAGTAAACACATCAGTCATAATCAAGAATGTTTAAACCCATGGGAATTTCTTTTGGAAGTTCAAAAAATCCATGGCAACCATCTCCAACGGACGGTTGGCTACAATATGTCCGTAGGTAGTTGAATCTTTTTAGAGGTTTAGACATATTACAATTGGAACAAGATTTCACCAAATTATTGACATCCCCATTCATTCCACACCAAAAAAAATCGAGATTTTAATAATGCCAATGTCCTATCACGCCCTTGATGACCGATTTCTAATAGCAGCCAATACACCGGTCTTAAGACATGAGGACAAAATTTTTAATCCATCACACTTATTATCCTCATCCCTTCTAATACAAAGTATTCCTCTTCGAATGCACAGCTTATCATGATGTAACCACAGCCTCTTAGCTTCCGGAATCCACCAGGTCGTGTCCACTGGAGCATCTGTTTCCATAGCTTTTAGTACTATCTGAAGCACCAAGTCCTGTTGCTGCAATTGTTGTATTTCTTTCAAACTAAAATGAATGTTGTTTTTTGGTAGTTCTATCATTTCTACAGTCAAATCACGACTGTAAGAAGGTTTTAAAAACAGCAGTAATCCTAATATCCTCATCCTCGGACAAGGCATCATAATGCGTCTCGTCCTGCGTCTCGGGAGGGATACCGTGATAAAATCGGCATTTTTGTTTAATGTACTTACAATGTTTGATTTCGTAATCAAACACAGCCAACGGGAGATAGCCACCTTGTTCAAGGCCCCTAGATGCGCCCTATTTAAAAAAGTAAAACCCCTTATTATCGAAAAACAGTCACCTGTTACCTTAATAGATAGGAACGAAACTTTTCAGTTATAGCCCATTTCAAACCCAAAAACTAGTTTAAAACGCTCTTTGTTTTTCTCTTCTGCGGAGAGTCCGACTGGCATAAGTTTATTACTTTACAGTGAGAATTTTGCTGCTGGCTCAACACAGCTCCTAAACCACTAAAAGACGCATCAATGTCCAAGATAAATGGACTGCCAAAATGGGGAAACCCCAGAATGGGTGCAGAAATCAATTTAGATTGAAGATCTCGAAAAGAACTTTCACAATCACTACTCCAATGAAACTTAGACGAGCCAGTTGTTAAATGTCTTTTGAATCAGGGGTAAACCAGAAGAATGGATCTATTTACCAAATCCAATAGAGGTTTGGCAATCTGGAGAATCTGAGAAAATTTTCTATAATACCCGCCATGCCCAGAAAGGCCCTCACTTGCTTTACCCCAGTGGGTATGCTAAGATTCTGTATGGATGATATTTTGGGATTGCTTTTAGCAATGCCATTTCCCGAAATAGTGTGACCTAAGAAATCAACAGAATCCCTGCAAAAAAAAATTTATTAGATTAACTTTAGACCTATTGATCGATCCTTTCCAGCACATTTCCAAACGAATCAAATGGTCATCAAAATCTGTTGAAAAATCAACATATCATCTAAATATACTGAAAGATTTAAACATAAAATCTGACATTGAGTTTTGCATTAGGCGTTGAAAAGTGCCAGCAGAATTAGTCAATCCCATTGGCATTCTTGTATATTCGTATAATCCAAAAAGGGGTACAAAACGCCGTTTATCTATGTCCTCCTGTTTCACTTACTTGATAGTACCCACTGGTTAAATCCAGCGTGGTAAAAAAACTTGCACCATTCAGGGGGTCCAGTAGTCATCAATGCGAGGTGGGACGCATCCTCATAGTCTTTTTGTTTAATTCACGATAACCACACAGAGGCGCAAAGTTCCGTTCTTCTTCTTTACTAATACCACTGGCGCAGCCCAGGGGCTGACGCTCTCCCGGGTGACCTGTTTCGTAGGAGATCCGCAATATGGTTCTGCACCTTGTAAGAATGCAGGCGAATCCGCCTGTATGAACTTAATAGGTTGGTATCCTGTAACGAATCTCGTGCTGAACTTTGTCAGCATAACCAACATCAAAATCATTATATGAAAATACATCATCATATTCACTCAATAGAGACAAAATTGCAGCTTGATTAGGGGATCCATGCATTCTACTCAGATCAAATCGGCTTGATCCAATGTTTATGTTCGAAGGCCCAGAAATCCCAAACTTTTCACCGACAGAAACTGCACATTCCACTGAGTTCGTAGAGATGACATTAAAATTCACATCATTAGAAGAATCAATTTCAAAATCGCCTACAACTGTCCCATTGGGAAAAGGGAAAAAATCTTCATTTGCAATATTCAAAACATGAATAGCACAAATTCCTCTATTTAAATCAGTAAAAGTATTGCAACACACAATACCCTTTTTGAAGCAAAGAACGGTTGGATTCAAAATGACCTGGACCCATACTATTCCCACTTTTTTACTCGAACCCATATCACTCCCAGTGAACTAGCTTTAATATGCGATTTCTTTCCCTTAGCAGACCAAATAAAGGCTGAAGAGAAGACAGTACCACTTTAACAGGTACGGACTGGGTAGAAGGACCTAGAATTGGTCGAAACAACCGCAGACGGGTAAGAATATTCGTCCCAATAATAGCATTATAATCACCACTATTATGAGATGGGGTATCTTTAAAACATAGAACCACAATCGTAAGATAAGATTATAAAGCTTTTATATTAACTATAACATGACCAAGTAAGGTATATGAAATCCATTTGCAGCTTTTAGCTGCACCCAATTATCCCTATTTAGACAGGAATCTGGAAAATACATAGGAAAGGCGCCCCGGAGAGCGAAACTTTAGATCCTGTGTCTATAAGGCACCGAAACACATTTCCTATCCACATATCCTTCCCGTACTGATTCCCTACCAATTTTTTTTCCCGGGGCCCCGTTTTCGCACCCAGGGTCGCCCTCCTCGAGTGATGTCCGTTTAAATGGCTCTCGCAAACATTTAAACTATGGCCTCTCACATCCAGAGCAACATGGTTGAGTCCTATGACTACCACTACCACCCTGAAAGTTAGGAATAAAATGACCGCAACGACCATGATATTCAGGATGTTGATCCCCAGAAATGATCCTGGAAACCCCCGTTCAGCCTATTTTTTAAGTCCCTACTCGACGATCCAAACCGTCCCTGACTCCATTATCTTGCATGGGGATTGGATTAGATTCCCATCTCAAGGCCTCATCACGGCAATGCAGAAATGTGGTGAAGGGCGATCCTGCCACCATAGACATTAAAAATACCTGCACAGAGCCTGTCCGGGAGGACGCAATAAACCGATCCCCGAGATTATTGGGACGAGGGGGACTGACCTTCCCGGGTCTGGGGCTGCAGTCACCTTCGCAAAAGGCCAGCCAAACGATGAGAGAGTCGAGGCACGACTCTCCAGCTCCCCGAGAGGACCCAAAAACTGACAGCAGGGCCTCAGGACCTATTATCCCCAAAGACCCGTAGTAGACCAGCCAACAAAACTTCAGGATCTTGAGCCGTCATGTGATCTCCAGCTCCTCTCGAACGGAGTTCGAGACATGTTCCATTAGGGTGTCTACTTTCTCTTGACCCCGTAGGCCAAATAACGCCAGTATAGGCGAATGTCTTTACAAATTCATCCACCAGCGACTGTCGCGATCTCCAAATGTCCGCACGGGGCTTACAAGGGGACGTGGAAGTGACACGCAGTGGTGGCAATGCTCGCACCTCTGGGAAGTATCCTGTATCTGAAACTGGGGTTCAGACAGGACAGCAGCTGGCGTGATGGCTCTGGAGGTGCAACCCAACATACCCTCTCACACAATTTTCCACCCTTTGTATTTCTATGAGCCATAAAATAATATACACGCGACAAAATATGTGTCTCCAAATCAGAAAGACGTGAGTAAATCAAATCAAAGTGTAAAATGTTAGTATAAAATTATGGTCAATGATCCACTACACAAAATTACAACAATTATAATCATAAAATCATTAGAAAGGTTACCAGTTAATGAATAGCCAAAAAACAGAGTCAAATACAAAAGGTAGCCAATTGAAAAAGATATACTTACACTATAAAGATTATAATTAGGCAATCATCATTCACCATGTTACGTGAGTAAAAATTCACAACGTTCATTGTACTAGACATAGGGAAAATTTGATGTAGGAGACAACACACAGAGGATAGTAAATAGCATCTGATCCGGAAAACAGTCCAACAGTTCAAGAATCCCAGGCAATTTATAATAACAATGTTTATTATTGTTCTAGATAAGTTTTTGCCTGTGGTGCAGGTGTTCAAAGCGTGAGATAGAACACAATGGAGGAACCAGCATCGGCCTTTTAATGTTCAAGTGTTCGTAAACGAAGGTGGTTGATAGAAGATGATGACAACCGATGTATCAGGCGGTTGATGGATTAGCAACCGCTGGCTGCCACTTGATGAAGACTATGACGATTATGATGGAGTAAAGGATAAGCGTTGGATCTTAGTTGATTGAAGACCACGGTAGTGCAATTATGGTTAAAAAGACCGGTGGGATCACGCAGGTCTATTACTGACCCAAAAGATAGCAACACCAGTAGACACAACATAGCATGATGTAAAGCAATTATAAAAATAAGGCAGACTTACAATGTCTGGTCCATGATTCTGGTCCACGAATGCCCATTCAAGCAGGAGGGGATCTTTTTCTGGCCCATTTGAAAAAAGGACCCCTTAAAGCTGGAAAGAAGGACAGGGTCGTTCCAATTGTAGGGGGGGGAAACCCTTTTATTATATTCAATTTCGTCTCATTTATAATGATGATGATGGGGGCACAGCCCTTTATTTATTCTGCTGATGATTTTTATAGTTCGAATTGTATATATTTTATGAAGAAGGGGTGCCAAACTTTTGATTATATTTTTATTCCATCCTTATAAATATTCTTCTTTCTGTAGTTTCTTTGACTATTTTTTCCCCCTTTTATTTTCCCACCCTTTCTGCCCATTAGTCTTGCCATATATTCTTTCCTACATTTTTTTCAGTCTCCATCCTACCGGATTCTTTCTACTGAATTATTTTGCCATCGTATGTTTTTTCTTTATGTAGATGGTCCTTCTTTAAGTTATTTATTCGTGGTATTTAAACAGTATAAATTCCGCGATACAAAAAGTAAACAACCATGTTTTTTTATGAGTCAGATGTTTTTGATATCTACAGACACAGATAAACATGTCTTTCGTGTTTCCTTTATGTTTACTCATTTTTTAAAACGTTATAAATCACTATTTTATAAAGCGTCATCAGTTTTTTGGTTGTATTTTGCTGAAGTACAACAAAGTCCCCAAATTAAAAATCTAATTATCCATAATTCGGGTTTTCTGCCCATTCCTCCCTCCCATCGGGGGAACTATGACACCCCTGGTTTCCCCACCCCCCCCGACGGCAAAATTTCCCAAGAAAAAATGACGGGTATTCAGTGGGGGATTGGGGGGGGCGGGGAAAAGTCACCTCATTTTCGTGGCTCCCAACAACAACATAAAAAAGAACCATGGTCGAAAAGAAAAAAAAATCTGAGGGACTGGGACCCAAGTTGAATAGAAATGGGAACTAGTCCCCCGTCGTTAAACGATATCAACGGGTCATGGTGACCTGGCTCCCAAAAAACCCCTTCCTCTTTGGAAACATTAGAAAAAAAAAATCGTCAGCATTATTGCATATCAATATGAAACATAGGTTAATACGGTGCCCCAACACTAAATTTGGCCAATGTATGGCTGGGGGGAATCCAACCTCACATGAGGTAGTATTTTTTTTAGGATTTGATCAGTATTCATACACTTGTCTTTTTTGCATGTCAAGTCTTTACATTATCTGAAATCTCAAAAAAAAAACAATTAAAAATCAAAAAAAAGGAAAAAATATTAAAATTTAATTTTTCATTATATGTCCTCAACGGGGTTATAAAAACCCCCCAAACCCGGGGAAAAAATTTTAAGATTTAAAAGCCAACAAATATGGGAAAATAATTGTCTTTAATAGAAATTTTATTTACCAACAACCCAAGGACAAAAAATTCCAGGACCCAAATAAGTGAATCAAATAAATTCTAAATGAACGGTAAAGTTTGTGCCATAAACATAAACCACCCTGGAGAAATTATAATCAGCCCCCCTTTAGCGGAGGGGGGGACCCAAACATCATAAAGCTCCTCTCATCTTAGAGTCGCAAGAAAAAATTCCTGCTTTTAAAAATAAAATCATATCACAAAAAAAAATGCAAAATTTTCCATAAATTCCAAACAGGGAGTGATATAATATAACCCCCCGGGGCTTTGATCATCCCCCCTCAACCCCAAAAGAATTCTAAACAGTTAAGTTCAATTTACATAATAAATCCTCCCAAGGAATCCATCATAACCATAATCCAATGCATCTATTTAAACAAAATTTTTATTTCATTCATTTTCCAACCAATGCCCAAGCATTTTTTTTAAACCAAGAAATTTTCCATTTTTGATGTGGGGGGAGATATCAGACGATTGTTTGTTAATGGGATATAAATAAAGTGATTGAACATGGTTTACTCTGGACACCTTTAAAAAAGGGTTTTCCCTAATTTTTGACACCCCTACGGTCTATTCCTCTCCCAAACTACCCAACGGTATAATATAAATTTCCTTGTTTATCCGCTTGTTTATGGAGACGGGCCAACCTTCCTGCCCCCCTATGGGCCTCCTTAATCTCTTTCTGGACAGACAAATAGCTTTTCTATCGCGGATAAATAAGTTTCGATGATAAAAATGGAAATTGAGGTTTCTAAAAAAGAGAAAAAGTATGGTGACCACCCAGTAAAAGATGGGGAGTAATTTACCCCCTATTAGGTCATTCTGACCTTCTCCCTTTCAACCTCTAAAAGAATTTTAAAAAATTTGTCCTTTTAAAACCCTTTTTTCCTAGGATTCCCCTTTGGATTATATGTAGTGGTCGTTTTTTTATCCATATTTTGACAGGTTCAAAACTGGAGGACTCAAACCCTTTTTTCCTTTGTCAGTGAAATTTATGGGTCCAAATTTGGGGACCCATCTACTCTTATACTTACTTTTTTCAGTTTGGTTTAAATGGGGGAACCATACTTAAAAAATCAGTCATAATAAAAATATTTTAAAAACCCATAGTTTCTCGGAAGCAACAAAATAAAAAACCATCCCCAACGGAGGTTGGGCCTTAAAATGCCCGAGGTAGTTGTTTTCTTTGAGGTTTGAATAACAATTGGAACAAGATTTCAAATTAGCATCCCCATTCATTCCACCCCCAAAAAATAAATTTTAATAATCGCCCTTCACCCCTTGTGACCTATTTATAAGGGACAATACAATCGGTCTTAAGATTTAGGAAAAAAATTTTTTAATCCACCCCTTATTACCCTCCCCCCTTTTAAACAAAGTATTTTTTGAATGCACAATTTATCATTTTAACACAGTCTTAGTTTCCCGGAACCCAAGGTCGTGCCCACTGGGAATCTTTTTCCCATTTTTTAGTTATCTAAGCCCAAGTCCTGTTGGTTGTTGTATTTTTTTAAAAACCAAAAGGACATGTTGTTTCTTTGGGTGTTCCCATCATTTCTACAGTCAAATCCGACGTAAGAATTTAAAAAAAAGGTTTAACCCCAAATATCCTCATCCTCAGACAACATCATAATCTTTTCCCCTCTCTCGGGGGGGGGATACCGTGATAAAAATCGGCATTTTTTTTAAATTTTTTAGATGTTTATTTCGTAATCAAACACAAACTGGAATAGCCACCTTTTTTCAAACCCCCCAAATGCGCCTATTTTAAAAAATCAAACCCTTTCAAAAAAAGTCACCTTGTTACCTAATAGATGGGAAAAATTTTTTTTAGTTATAGCCCCCAAAAACCCAAAATTTTTGTTTAAACTTCTTTATGTTTTTTTCTCTTTGGGGGGTCCCTGGCTTTTTTTTTTCTTTCTGAGAACCTGCTGTGGCCCCAACACGTCAAACCCCTAAAAAACCATCAATGTCCAAATAAATGGGCTCCCAAAAACGGGGGAAACCCAGAATGGGGGGAAAAAACAATTTAGTTGAAGATCTCGAAAAAAATTTCACAATCCTTCCATGAAACTTAGAAGCCCGTTGTTAAATTCGTTTCGTTCAGGTAAAACCCAAAGAATGCACAACCCTGAGGTTTGCAACTGGGGGAATCTGGTATAAATTTTATTTAAAACCCCCAGCCCAGAAACCCCACTTGCTTTAGGTGGTATGCTAAATTCTGTATGGGTGATCTTTTGGGTTGTGTGTAGCTGCCATTTCCCAAATAGGGGACCTAAAAATTAAAGAACCCTGCAAAAACTTTATTAGGTTAACAACCTATAGATCTTTTCCTTTTTAACTTTCCTAAACGAAACAAATGGTCATCAAAATCTGTTTAAAAAAACCATATCATCTAAATATATAGTAAAAACTTAAAATAAAATTCATTGGTTTTGATTAGTTGAAAAGTGCCCAAATTATAATCCCATTCATTCTTGTATTCATAAACCAAAAATGTACAAAATGCCTTTTACTTTATTCCTCCGTTTCTTGCCACTTGATAGTATCCACTGGTTAAACCAGAGGGAAAAAACTTTTCCCCTTCAGGGGGTCCCAAATAAATTTAATGCGAGGTAAGGGGACGCATCCTTTAAAAGTCTTTTTTTTAACGCACGATAATCTCACAGGGCAAAGTTCCGTTCTTCTTCTTTACTAATACCCCTGGCACCCCGGGCTGAAACCCCCCGGGGTGATCGTTTCAAGATCCCAATGGTTCGCCCAAGAATGCAGGCGGAATCCGCCTGATGGGAAAAAATTAGGGTTGGATTTTAAACGAATCTCGTGCGAACTTTGTCACAAAACCCAAAATCTCATTTTATGAAAATACATCACAATTATAAAAGACAAATTGCAGCTTTTGATTAGAGTCCATGCATCCTACTCAGACAAAGGG
>JADZMA010002764.1:0-11091 GCA_020796225.1 Arion vulgaris
ACGTATAGTTCTGGGCTGCACTAGAATACCCATTGTGAAGATGAGATATATGGCCTTCTGTCCTACGCCCCGTCATGCAATCGCCAAACCAGGCATATATGCGGGTTACTTCGGATAAAAAACATCCATTTCCAAAAGAACACTAATGATGTTAAGGCACGAGAATCAAGCGTGGCATGTCGTGGATGGCCCAGGCTGAGAGAACAATTGGCAGGTGACTACGGTTCGACTCTACCAAAGGGAAGAATGGACCCCAAGATGGAAGTGATGAACTATCTCAACGTTATCATTACTTTTGGGAAAGAGAATGTGAGATTGGGGCAACATGAAGGCTGATCTCGCAGTTAAGCAGCTGATAGAAGATAATGCAAGAGATGATGATTGTTGTATATCCGATGGGTCGGTTGAACGTGGTGAAAATCCGGCTGGGGTTTCTTGGCATCCCATGGTAGGGTTGTTGCAGGCGAAGTGGGCTACAGGACAACTACTTCTAGTATGATGATGGAGGTTAAGCCGTTCTTGCCCCCCTTTTGCATTTCTGGGACTTCATTACTGGGCGTTGTTGTATCTGACTCTCAGTCGATGCTTCCCCAAAAGATCCAGAAGGCAGGTTTCGGTATGAGTGGATGTCGTCTATAGAAGTTTCTAACCTCCAGCGGCTTACGTGGATATACTGACCTGGGCATGCGGCTGTTTACGGTAATGGAGGAGCGGACAGGCTTGCATAAAGCATCGATTGTTGGGAGTTGAAGATGGAAAAAGGGTATATTCTTCGGTCTCTTAGAGACTCTCTTTTGGGATGAGGACACTAAATCGATGTTAATCGATCAAGCGATTTAAGCAGTTTGGAGTTACCCGTTGTTCAAGTCGAACTGGATGCCCTGAGAGGCAGAGTGAGAGGTGTGTTTAATCAGCGAGCCACGGAACCATCAGGGATGCATCTCTTCGATATCTGTTGGGGAGACTGAGCACCTTTTGTCTACCCGAGGTGCAATGACGTCGTTTAAACCAATAACAATAACCAATTACGAAGTTCATTATTAGTCGACGAAATATTTCAGTTTAAATTTGAGTTGAGAAACGCTTGGGCAGGTTGAGAATGTTGGATTGAAATACATAGTCCTCTTGCATAGGCTGGGGTAGGTTGAGAATGTTGGATTGAAATACATAGTCCTCTTATGGGCTGGGGGAAAATTGGGTTGAAATACATAGTCCTCCATGGGCTGGGCAGAAAGTTGGATTGAAAACATAGTCCTCTTGCATGGGCTGGGGCAGAAAGTTGGATTGACACCATAGTCCTCTTGTATGAGCTGGGGTGGTTGAGAATGTTGGTTGAAATACATAGTCCTCTTGCATGAGCTGGGACAGGTTGAGAATGTTGGATTGAAATACATAGTCCTCTTTGCATGAGCTGGACAGGTTGAGAATGTTGGATTGAAATACATGTCCTCTTGCATGGCTGGGACAGGTTAGAATGTTGGATTAAATACATAGTCCTCTTGCATGAGCTGGGACAGGTTGAGAATGTTGGATTGAAATACATAGTCCTCTTGCATGAGCTGGGACAGGTTGAGAATGTTGGATTGAAATACATAGTCCTCTTGCATAGGCTGGGGTAGGTTGAGAATCCTGGATCGAAATACATAGTCCTCTTTGTAAGCATCCACATACATTTTAATTCAGTGTGTGTAAAATGAATACAAAGCAGTTTAGTGGGAGTTTCTTTCTTTCTTTTCTTTCCAGTCCGTTTTCCCCCGTCAGGTCAAGAAGAGATTTCTAAACGGGCCTTGTGTGTGCTTCTAGATAGTGTCTTTCGTCCCTCTGTTATCTCTGAGGTCCATCTTTTGCGTGGCAGGCCTTTTGCTTTGTACCCATTGTATCGGGGCAGCATTGCTCTTTGAGGTGTACTGTCTTTGGTAATCTACTTATGTGGGGAACCATTTAATGTGTTGTTTCTTGATGAAGTTTAGTACTGATGTTTTACCACTTTTTCCTGATGTCTTCTTTCTCAACCGGTCTCCTCTTATTACCCCAGCATTCTGAGTAACACTTCATCTCTGTCGTGACTAGATTTCTTCTATAATTTGTTGTCAGTGTTTATGGGTTCCTGCTTGTCTGTGATCATCTTGTTGGAATATAGATACAGGAATGTATTGTACTTCTTCTCGCCAGTCCTTGATCTTCTTCTTCTCTATTGTGAACTCTAACGGAAATTTAAATTGTCTTGTTGGATCCACTATGTTCTGTATCAAGTTCTTGGCAACATACAATCAGTAGTTTTCCATTGCTTTCTGATTGGTTCTGGCCACTTAACCATATTGATCTCTGGTGTGCCCAAAATCTCAGGACGCAGAGGCAGACCAAGAAGAAGATGGCTACAAGATATTAAAGAAACCATGAACATGACCATCGACAAGTGGGTGAACTGGCAAGAGACAGAGTGAATTTCAGATGTGCTGCAAAGAGAGCCACGTCCTATAAAGGATACGCACCTTGATGATGATGGATCCACTATATGCATAGTCTTCTACAACATAACATCAGAAGGCCAGACTAAGACCACGAAAAAGACGGTTAGATGGCATAGCAGAATCTTATCAAAAGCAAAATAATTATCACCTTAGAGACTATAACAGCGCAAGACAAAAACAGAAAAGCCACAACATTGGACAACAACCCGGTAAAAGTGTGACGGCAAAAGAAGAAGTAGAACTTGGCATGACACTCACAAGATGACAAACATTTATTTTATGTTTCTTCCCCTATTTATAACATGTTTCCTTCACATTGTCTGTTCTCATTTATTTTATGTTTCTTCCCATATTTATAACATATTTCCTTCACATTGTCTTTTCTCATTTATTTTATGTTTCTTCCCATATTTATAACATGTTTCCTTCACATTGTCTTTTCTCATTTATTTTATGTTTCTTCCCATATTTATAACATATTTCCTTCACATTGTCTTTTCTCATTTATTTTATGTTTCTTCCCATATTTATAACATATTTCCTTCACATTGTCTTTTCTCATTTATTTTATGTTTCTTCCCATATTTATAACATGTTTCCTTCACATTGTCTTTTCTCATTTATTTTATGTTTCTTCCCATATTTATAACATATTTCCTTCACATTGTCTTTTCTCATTTATCTTATGTTTCTTCCCATATTTATAACATATTTCCTTCACATTGTCTTTTCTCATTTATCTTATGTTTCTTCCCATATTTATAACATGTTTCCTTCACATTGTCTTTTCTCATTTATTTTATGTTTCTTCCCATATTTATAACATATTTCCTTCACATTGTCTTTTCTCATTTATTTTATGTTTCTTCCCATATTTATAACATGTTTCCTTCACATTGTCTTTTCTCATTTATTTTATGTTTCTTCCCCATATTTAACATATTTCCTCTACATTGTCTTTTCTCATTTATTTTATGTTTCTTCCATATTTATAACATGTTTCCTTCACATTGTCTTTTCTCATTTATTTTATGTTTCTTCCCATATTTATAACATGTTTCCTTCACATTGTCTTTTCTCATTTATTTTATGTTTCTTCCCAAATTTATAACATGTTTCCTTCACATTGTCTTTTCTCATTTATTTTATGTTTCTTCCCATATTTATAACATATTTCCTTCCCTTGTCTTTCTCATTTATTTTATGTTTCTTCCCAAATTTATAAGATGTTTCCCTTTACATTGTCTAGTGACAGTGTTTCATTTTTCCGGCTTTCTTCTTCTACTTTTCCGTTCTTCTTTCTCTACCTTCAATTACCTTATACTTCTTCCTCTTCCTCTTCTTCTTCTTCTTCTTCTCCCACTGTACATTTATTTTATTTTCATTTTCTTCCTCTTCTTCTTCTTCTTCTACTATTTTTCTTGGTCTGCTTTATTCTTCTTCTACTATTTTTCTTGGTCTGCTTTATTCTTCTTCTACTATTTTTCTTGGTCTGCTTTATTCTTCTTCTACTATTTTTCTTGGTCTGCTTTATTCTTCTTCTACTATTTTTCTTGATCTACTTTATTCTTCTTCTACTTACATCTTCTATTTCCTTGTTTGTTTTCTTTACTTTCTCCTTCTTTTTCTTTATTTTCTACTTCGTTTTCCTGTTTCATTTTTTCTTACATTCTTCGTCTTCTTCTCATTCTCTTCAATATTTTTCGTCTCTCCGTTTTCTAATGTTTTGTTTGTTTACTTTTTTGTTTTTCTTCTTCTTCTTCTACGTTTGCTCGTGGAACAATCGATTGTTCACAATTCTTTGTGATCTGTATGTTATTTGTGCCAAAAGCATGGCTGTCCATGATGTAAGGCAGGAGGGACACGTCACCCGTCTATTGTATTGCACAGCACGAGCTTCGTAATTTCCAGCAAAATCCTTGGATTTCGGAAAATGTTTCACAGTAAACTGAACGAATGTGTCTTTGTGGCGAGTGGTGAAGCATTTATCTTGTTTTGAAAATCGTGGGTTCGAACCCATCCCGCAACGCTATAGTCTGTCCATTAATTCGTAGCACGTTTGAAATTGATTTTCTCGAAAACTACCTGTTGGATCTCAGTGATTTTTGCAAGCAGCCTTAGAATATCCATGACGCTAGAGAAATATTTTTTCCAAGAAAATTTGATGTAGTTTGAAATATTTCTTCTTCAGGTTATATAAAAATCAACCTCACCGGATTGTACACAATAGTAACAGATCTACGGTACACAGACGCGTTGTTCTAAAAATACATTATGGTAACATAAAAATATCGTGAGTAAACAACAATTTCACGAAATCCCGTGCACCTAACCCAGTCGACTTTGAAAGGGGAAAGCATATGACGTTATAATTGGGATACCGTTGTATAGGTGTTTCATATTGACAAAATCATTGCGGAATACGGCCACACGTCTTTGCAACTACCTACATATCATGCTCAATCCGATAGAGCTTGTCTGGGCTAAAGTAAAGGGCAAGTTGCCGAACAGAGCAGGACGTTTAAAATGTGTGATGTTGAAGTTCTGACACGTGAGTCCTCTCAATGATAGACATGCAGTTCTGGAAGAAGTGTGTTGAACATGTGCTCCGAGAGGAAGACGAGTACTGGCACCGAGATGGATTACAATTTGTCCAGCCAGTAACAATTATCAACCTCATGGAATCGTCAGATTCGGGATGATACAAATCATATTTGATTACAGACTGAGAAATAACAACGTATACATTTCCATATCCAAATGCGTCTACCATCATACAATTTGTGGTGAAGTTAAGACACCTGGGGTCTAATGGTGACCGAAGGGAGGACTAACTGTTGCATATTGTATCCAAGTTCACGATTGCACTTAAAGGGCAACACACTTAATTACTTGACCTATCAAGTTAATAGAGATACACTATGAATAGAATTGACATGGACAAATTCTAGGGATTACTGTAAAATCTAAAATTTGAGCCCCCATTTGCAATTGTCGTAAAAGATCAAAGGAATTCGCCGATGTGCAAAATCCGTAGCATCTATGGACTACTGGTTAGCTTTATTTTAGCGTCATGGATATTCTAAGGCTGCATGCAAAAATCACTGAGATCCAACAGGTAGTTTTCGAGAAAATCAATTTCAAACGTGCTCACGAATTAATGGACAGACTATAGTGTTTGTGTGTGTGTGTGTGATTTATATAAGTCAAACTGCGATTTTGTTTTACCTTAGGTTTAACACATCCGATTTCAACATAGTTCGACTCCCTAGCCCGTGCCAGTCTTCACAAGGCGCAAAATATTGCGATTACTTTAAGAGTAACCACTCTCCCCTCTTCTGCCTTTAAACCCGGATTGGGCATATGCCACAACCAACTCATGCCAAGACTTCCTATCTCTAGCTATCTCTACAGCTCCTCCAACTCTTCTAAAGTAACCACTGTTCAATAATTCTACGTTGTCTTCTTCTTTACTTGAACCTGTTTTGCCTCACAGAGTCAGGATAAGAAGAGAATTCTAGAACTGACTTGAGTGTCTTCTTCTTCTTCTTCACCCTTCGCCCCTAGGGAAGCATAGGTCTGCAACCAGGGCCCTTTCCCAGGCCCGCCTATCCAAGGCCATCTTTTCCAGATCTCGCCACTCTCTCCCGTTTTTTTGCATTCCATCTCTAACTCCCGTCTCCATGTGTTTCTGGGTCTTCCTTACTTTATTGCCCTGGTGGTTCCATCGGAGACCTCTCAGTAAGATTGGTCCTCTGGAACCAGCATTTAATCTCATGATCTTGTTTTCTCCCCGTGAATAGTCAGGCCTAGTTGCTGTGAGACTGTCTCATTTCCCGTGCCACCTTTTCCGTCTTCCCAGTTCGAACATCGTGCGGACATTCCAGGTGCCAATCCTGGAGATCTTCCGGTTTGAAAGAAGGTGAGTCGGCAGCCCAATTTTCTTCGAATTTCACTGGGTCGCTTCATGAGTCCCTCTATTTGGGTCCTCTTCTCTCTGGTGGCGAGCTTTGAATTTTCTTTGTTGTGGTTTCTGTAGCTATCTGGTGTTTTTACGGTGTGGGGTAGCCAGCCCCACGACCAACCTCCTTAATGCCTCTTACGACATGCATGGCAGGTGACAGTGGTTATATTCTTTAAATCCCAATTTGGGCCCCGGTAACCGCTTGGGCGTGACTTGAGTGTGCGGTTCATAAATAGCGTTTTTCACCGACACTGTTGTTTCTGTGGTCTACCTCACACGTTATAACGTTCCTAAACACTAGCATAAACTTAGAGAAACTAGACAACGGAATATAATTGGAATTGATATATTCATAGCATCACTATAAGTTCTCATCGTTAGTAATAGAGAAACGGGTTACGAATATCAGAATCATTACACAGTAGCTCCGGCGACGATGCTGACTATTACCCCGAATTAGAAAGTCTAAGTAGCAAGATTCAGCCTGATGGCTAAAACTTAAAAAACCCTAGCTCTTGGATTAAACCCCGGAACGACCTCACCAAGTCAGTAAAGTTGCAAAGCATGAACATACTCTGTGACGTAGATCACACAAATGCTGTATCAAATGACTGCAAAATGATAGATAATGAGTGAACAACGTTCAGGGTTAGAGAAACAAAAGATGTATGGGAATGAAAGATCAAGCATAACTAAAAGACTGGTCCGATCTAGGAAAGCTACACTAGTAAATAAAAAGCGTCACAGAAATCGGATGCATTAGCCCCTACTTGTAGGCGCATAACTGGCCGAACGTACAGTCGCTCATTTCACTTACAAATCACAAAGAGTGGATTAATAAGTGATTGACATGGCACATAACTTGGCTAAACGTACAATCGCTCTTAAGCTCAGATCACTTACAAATCACAAAGAGTGGTTTAATAAGTGATTGACATGGCACATAACTGGCCAAACGTACAATCGTTTTAAGCTCATATCACTTACAAATCACAAAGAGTGGTTTAATAAGTGATTGACATGGCACATAACTGGCCAAACGTACAATCGCTCTTAAGCTCATATCACTTACAAATCACAAAGAGTGGTTTAATAAGTGATTGACATGTCACATAACTGGCCAAACGTACAATCGCTCTTAAGCTCATATCACTTACAAATCACAAAGAGTGGTTTAATAAGTGATTGACATGTCACATAACTGGCCAAACGTACAATCGCTCTTAAGTTCTATCACTTACAAATCACAAAGAGTGGTTTAATAAGTGGTTGACATTGAGCATTCGAAAAGGAAGAAGAAAGGATTTAAACCAGTTTCAGTTGGTTGTTATCCATTGTGTGCGTTGGAAACAAAATAACACCATAACGCCATATTTCCAGTTATAAAGTGTTTTTTATTTCTTATTTTTTGTTGTTGCTTTTAATATGAGAAATATTATACAAATATGAAACAAAATCATACATTAATACAAAACAATGTTATGTACACATAGAAAAAAAACAACTCAATCTATATATAAGAAATTATATTCAATTGAAATTGTTATTAAAATAAATTCCCACAAACAAATCGCGTTCACATAAGTGTTCAGTTCGTTAGTGCCAGCGACAGAGCACTTACACACTAGCTCCGACAGCGATTAATCTTAGTAGAAAATCTAGTACCTATTTTTTGATGGGTTCTTCTTCTTCTTCTTCTGCGTTCAACTTTTGCTATGCGACTACTCCGGTATGTGTCATAAACAGGGCGGTGCGCTTGAGGTCTTCACCGGTTCCCATAGTTTGTCTTGTAGTGTTGTTTCTGTTGGCCAGATCTCCAATCTCTCACTACTCAGACTAGGGCAGTCTTGCAGGATGTGCTCTGGGGACTGCTTTGGTGCTCCACAGGTGCAGGCTGCCGAGTCCCTGAGACCCATTCTGTGGAGGTGTGCTCTGAGACTGCAGTGTCCCGTTCTAAGTCTGAAGATTGTGGTCTGTGCTTTTTTGTTTAGTGTATTTATACTGTCGTGCTCTGGCCTGTATCCTCCATTTGTTTTTCTCCAGATCATTTTCCTGGATTGTTTCGGGAGAGTCTTTGCTTCTGTAAAACTTTGTGTTGGGTGGTGTGTGTTAGGCCCCCCGGCCTTGCGGAGTTTGTCAGCCTTTCGTTTCCTGGTATGCCAAGTGAGCTGGATCCACTGTAAGACCAGTTCGATTTTTTTGAAACAAGCTGATATTTTGCCGTATGTCCTGAATGAGCTTGTCTTGTCTGGGGCTTGAGATACCCTGAGAACGGATCTTGAGTCCAAAGACTGCAATATTTTGGTTGACATTTGCGGTCGTTGAGAATCTGTATGGCTGCAAGAAGGGCTGTTGCCTCTGCTCTAAAGTTGGTGCATGTTTCTCCTGCTGCCAGAGAGTGTGTTTCTGTGATTCCTTGAGGGTGAGTGATGTAGATTCCGCTGCCTCCTTTTCTGGTAGCATCTGTGGCTGAGCCATCTGTGAACACATGTGTCCATGTGCTGGTGGGATATTGCTCTCGTAGCATTTGAGGAAATGGCTCTTTGCTCTGTTCTGTTTGTATTTTTGGAGATTATTCCTGAGACTTCTAGGTGTATTGGGCGTGTTTTGGTAGCATGTCCATGGCTCTGGTATTATGGTTCCACTTTTTGGCAGTTTCTGAATGTCTGTATGTTGCATATGAAATTTCTGGCCAGATGGTGGATTTTTCCCTGCAAGTCTTTTTTTGTTTTTTTGGGAAATTTTTGTGTAGAGGGTGTTCTTTCAGCCGTTTTAGTTTTTCAAACTGGGTGAGTGTTTTAAATTTTCTGCGGAGTTCTAGAGGCTCTATGTCTGAGGTTTTTTCCATTTCTACGATAGGACTGCTTTTCATTGCTCCCAGAGTTATTCTTAGGCCCATGTTTTTACCTTGTCTAGTTTGTGTGTGTTTGTTTTGGCTGCTGTTGTCCAAGAGCTGGAGCCATATTCCATGATGGGTCTGACTGCTCCCGTGTAGACCTGCTTTAATATTTTTGAATTTGCGCCCCAGGACGTCCAGCAGTTTCTTCATCACAGAAAGTCTTTGTATGGCTTTTCTTTGAATTTTGTCTATGTTTGGCTTCCAGGTAAGTCTGCTGTCTAGGTTGATTCCAAGGAAGGTGTATCTGTTTGGGGTATTGTTTCGTTTTCTAAATTGATGGATACTTTTTCCCTTTTGTGTGGGAGAGGGAAAACAGTTGCTGTGTTTTTGTGTGGTTAATTTTGAGGCCCAGCTTTTGTCCAGTTCTCCACTTTTTCCACTGTTTTTTGTAGTAAATATGATGTTTTTGAGTGTGTTCTGCAGCTGTCCAGATTGCGAAGTCATCTGCATGTAGGCTGTTTGAGACCTTCTGGGGGCAGCTTTTGGGTGATGTCATTTATGTATATTAGGAATAGCGTTGGTGCTATCACACTGCCCTGGGGAAATTTCCCTTTCCCCTTTTTTTGCATCTTGCTGAGGTGGTTGTCTATTTTTACTCTGGTGACGTCGGGAGAGGAGGTTTCTGATCCAGAGAACATGGGGAGACTCCTGTTTGTAGGACTTTCAGCATTAGGCCATCGTGCTATACCGTATCAAATGCCCGGGAGAGGCCAAAATATGGCTGTTACTTTTTTTTCTTCCCTGGAAGGCGTTTTCAATGTCCTGGGTGATGTAAGCGTTGGCCCTCTGTGCTTCTGTTTTGTCTGTAACCTGTCGGCGGGGTAGAAATGAGTTTGTTTCTAGGTACCATGTCAGTCTCCGTTTACTAGCTCTCCATCAATTTCCCTGCACAGCTGAGAAGGCTGATGGGTCTATAGCTCTTGGGTCATTTTTGTCCTTGCCTGGTTTCAAGATGGGGTAGATGTGTGCCTCCTTCCAGGTTGATGGAACTGGACCTGTTTTCCAGCTCGGGTTGAAAATGCTGAGGAGAAACCTTTTGCCAAGAGGACCAAGGTGTTTAAGGAATTTATTGGTAATTCCATCCGCTCCAGGTGCCTTTTTTCTCCTTTAGCTTTTTTATTTGGTCTTCTAGCTCCTGCAAGGTAAACATAGCTGTCATGCTGTCTGTTGGGATTGTAGAGTCAAGACTATTCAACAGTTGCTTTGACTGGTTTTTAACTTCCTCTTTTCTTGCCTGTTGAATTTGAACCTGACTTTCCAATTGATAGGTTCTAGCTAATAGGTCTGCTGCTGCTCTGCCGGTGACAAATCCTGTGTCTGTGTGTAGCACAGTTTTGGTCCGTTCTGTCCTGTCACCGTTTAGGGTTTTTGTGAGGTTCCATAGTTTTTTAGTGTCTTTCTCTAGATTTAAGGAGGCAGTTTTTTCATGCCAGCTGTCTCTCATGCTTTTCTTCTTTTCTTTGTAAAATAGCCTTTGTCTTGTTGTGTAGGGTAACATTTTGTCTGTGGGGTCTGCTTCCATGTTTTCTTTTTGCTGAGTTCAGCGTGAAGCTCTTCCAGTTTAGGGGGCCAATAGGTCGGGAGTCTTCCTTTTTCCTCTTGTATACTTGTTTTGCTGCATCTAGAACCCAGCTGTTGAATGTTTGGAGTTTGGTTTAGGGCTATTTTCTTTATTTTCATGTTCTTGATGGCTTCTTCTAGGTGGAGGTGGGAAAATATTCCAATTTGCTTTCTTATAGTTCCAGCTGGGGGTGAGT
>JADZMA010002765.1:0-11089 GCA_020796225.1 Arion vulgaris
ATTTCATGTTTCGTCAGGGCCAGCAATTTCTAGATCTACTGTCTTGATTGTTTTGTCAATCAGTAACGTTATATCTATGTTTGCCATTTACATCGTCCTGTTGGTAGAATGAGTATTTTATCTATTTATTACATATTTGCTAAGCCTCATCGTCATCAAGTAGCTTGTTCCTTCTGGAACTTGGCTACCATGATAGCAGCCCTAAAAACTCTATTCTGAGCAAGACGCCTGGCGTCAGCATCAGTCATTCTCAGCTTGTCAATGACATTCTGCACTCATTGTCGTCTAGGTCTTCCTCTCGCTCTTCTTCCAGGCCATCCTTCTACAATTATCTTCTATGGGACACTCATGTCGTTGAATGTGTCCAAAACATTTAATTTTTCCTTGTTTTTATGTTATTTAATAATTTTGATTGATTGATTGATTGATTGATTGATTGATTGAGTGATTTATAGGACCATCATCATTGCACTTCGGTAAGTAACCAGGTGTGCTCCGATCTCTTTCTTATATAGGAAGATCTCAGCTGCAGTGCACGAACTCCGTAGCACCAGCGAGGTCCCCTATGTAATTATGAAGATGGTGAAGATATTTTTGTAGGTCTTTTCTAATGAATTTTGCCCGGGCTGCGGGTTCCAGCCTGCTTCTTTTGATTTTGAACTGGCAAAGGTTCCTTTACAAGCTCAAATTGAACACGGGACATACGTTTTATCGTCCGTCTTCGATAGGACTAGGAACTCGATCTCACCTACACTGAGATCAGGGATCTCTGGAAAATATCCAGATAGCTTCCCGAGGGAAAGAACCTGGTACCTTTGTCACGAGAGATGATCTCCTAACCTATACGCCACAGAGACTACATCTTTAATTTCAAGCTGTTGTAGAACAGAATCATTTGTTCTTTTCTCTGTTCGTGAAATTCTAAGTACTCTTCTGTAACATTTCCATACAAAAGCATCGATGATCTTACTGAGCTTACAGTTCTAATATTATGTTTTACACTATAAATGATTAACAATTTGGCCCTAAGAGAAACTGTAACCAGAATAAATATTTTCCCTTGCGTGCATAAGAAATTGTCTGAGCTACGGTCAAGATCTTTGCTCTACATAAACCACATATAACGATATTTTATCTGTTTTAATTACTCGAGAGACAACTGAATCGGTTTAGCTGCGCTTGCTTGACACTTAAGCTAGATATTTATATAGGTACTCATCTCGCGTGAATATTTAATGCTTAGATTACTAGTAAAATATGATATTAGTGGCACTTAGCCAGTTACACAGAAACATTAGACACATTTCTGGGAGTGTTTTGGCATACAATGTCTGTAGAATAACTAATATTTTCTTCCACGAGGACTGACTGAAATAAAACAGAAAAAAACTGTGGTAAGTAAACAATAAGATATCATACTACATCGTGGCATGAGTCAAGTTCTGATGTATTCGCCAATAAACAATTAAATCTGGTACTATGCTGCAAAACATGGACATCAGAATCGGAGTGGCAAATGTTCATGCACCGAATGCATTGAAAGACAAAATATGCAGTGGTTTGAGAAGGGAATACAACCAACTACCAATAACATTATATACTAAAAAGAGATCGTGTATTAAAGCCTGGGAAGACCAAGAAAAAGATGGATAGACAATACCAAGACTACACTAAATAATCACAGATATAACACAACCAGGGCGACTCATCTGACCCTGAAGCATAAATTAAAGTTCCTACCCCTACACTTAACAGCTAGAGTGCACAACTAATTCCATCATCCACCTTGGGAAAGACAAAAGACTATGCTACAGTATTACTCAATAGATGTGGTAAATTTTATATTATGAGTGGAGTTTTTCCTATCCTACGTCTCCAAGATCAACCATAGTGGATAGCAGAAAAACACTTAAAAGTAAAAACGGCCGGTTATGTTGAACATATTAGCCATGGCGTACCGTTGGTCAAAGAAATATGCATATTCTCTCTCTCTCTCTCTCGCGATTCCGGCCTAGACTGATGAACCAACCTTTATCATGAATGTTACCGTGTTTTTAAGGGACTCCGTTTCTCCGTACAGCTTCTCGCGAAGCTCTGTGTTTTAGGCCAGGTTTCTTTTCTTATGCCTGCTATCAGTTGATAATCTTGCAGAACGTGTTCTGCCGTCATGTCCGCCTTTTGCAGGGGCACAGGCTAGTTGTGTCAATTTTAAATTTGGGAAACATGTGGACGCGGAGATTGTTGTGGCCAGTACGGAGGCGAAGTATGGCAACTTGTTCACTACGCGACAGACCATAGTACCCGTCGCTGTTGTTGTGTTGGGGATGGTCTTTTGTCCATTTGTCTCTGTAGTGCCAGCCGATGGTTGTTCTGTCTTCCTCATAACTGATCTCGAGATCAGTCTGAGGTAGTCGCTCGCCTTCTTTAGCTAACTTGTCGGCATGTTCGTTTCGCTTATATTGCAGTGGATGGTAACCACTGAATGACGGTGCGTTTGAGTGAGCATGCTAGTGCATCGAGGGTCGCTTTCAGCTCATTAAGATCTGTTTTGCCTACTCTTTTGAGTGATGTGATGACCGATAGAGCATCGGTGAATATCATGACTTTGTTGCGAGAGGTGCCTCTTCTCTCTAGGATCATTTCGGCCGGTGTTCTTATTGCCTCTGCCCGGTAGTTATTTGAGTATTTGCCTGTGGCTATCGCTTTTGTGACCGTCATTTTCTTTGGGAGTTTAAGCACTATTCCTCCTCCGCTGTCGCTGATTGCGTTCCTTGCCGACCTGTCAGTGACACGTGTACACTTTTTCAGGGTATTCGGTCGATATGTGTTTTCTGTGGCCTCTCTTCTTCGACGTTTTCTTGCTGGCCTTATTTTAGTATGCCTGGGATTGTTTTCCTTAGTTCAGGCATTTTGGTTTTCCACGGCGGGCACTTATCAGTTGCCGGAATTGATTTGACTTTGCAGTTTGCTAGGACCGGATGGTCTACGGTCAGTGCTTTAGCATTTTTTGCGAAGCTGGTCCTCTGTATCCTGCCACTTCCGAATCCGTTTATTCTTTCATATGCATATCTAACACCTTATTCCCACCAAAAACCTCAAGGTATGAAATCGATGTTTTTGACTTTACTATCTATCTTAGATATACGTTTAAAAGCAGCAATATCTGGCGTTTAATAAATAACTGTCCGAATGACCGACAAGGTTAAGACACATAACTTGTTTGTAATCCACTACATCTTTACTAGACTAAGCTTTTAACTACCAAATTGGCTAGAGTAGTATCCTCAAGGTTGCTTAGTTAATCTACCGTGCCCTGATTGATTAATCGTCTAGTTCAGCATTATACGGCTGCAGTCTCTGCTCATTTCTGATAGAGTCGATTTTTGTTCTCCAGAAATTAAAAAAAAACGTGATGTTGGTCTAAAATCTGGCAAGTTTACAATTACTCTCAAACGTTTTCTTCGTCTTGCCCAAACACAATATCAAACTAGAAATTGAAGTATGCAAAGTTACCAGACAGCAACAGGAAAAAGTGCAGGCATCTTTAATAGTGAGATTTTGAGTCTGCATTTGGAAAATGTTTCAGACAAAAAGTTATAAATGCGCCATATGTGTCAGCTGCTTAATAAATTTGACAGAGAAGAATTTTATTCCGAACCAGTTAAGCGAAGATATGTGGTGTAGCTTTTAAAAAATCTATATTGATGTAATGACTCATCATCAGATGCAGTGCAGGCTGTCGTAGGCGATCATGGATCTCCACAAATCTCTGTCGTTGGTGTTTGCTATCAACTCAGATGTTGATGCTCCACCGTGCCATGAAGTCAGGCTATCCAACATTTTCTCTCTCTGTCTTCCTGTCTCTCTACCCTCGATTTTACCGGTTGTCACAATGTGTTCTAAATCTCCTCTCCTCATCACATGCCCAAAAAAATGATGACTGCCTCTTTCTTATATTGATAATAAGCTTTCTCTGTGTCTTGATCTCATTCAATACCTCAACATTAGATGCTTTCGTGTCTTGATCTCATTCAACACCTCAACATTAGATAAGCTTTCTCTGTGTCTTGATCTCATTCAACACTTCAACATTAGATAAGCTTTCTCTGTGTCTTGATCTCATTCAACACCTCAACATTAGTCATTTTAGCAGTCCATGGGATTCTCATCATTCTTCTATTAAACCACATTTCTAATCTAATGACTCAATAATTAACTATAACATTACAGCAAAAAGATATTGGACAGGATAGGAGACGGTCTGAAACATGGTAAAACAGAGAGGGAGGTTTCGAAGAATTAAAAATAAGACTTATAATCTTAAGGATCAAAGTTTAGTTCTAGTCTTCTATGTCTTTCCTTAGAACACTGTCATCGTTTTATGAATTATGTAAAGTTATAAGAAGTGGTAAATATGCTGATAATACATTTTGACAATAAAATTAAATATTTACAATAGTCCAGGTTTTGTTAATGTATCCATAATGACGGTGTTAGGTATCTGACATTGTAAGCTGATACGTGTGATGCAATAACTGAGCTAATTTAGACAAAGACCCAGCATGTTCAACAATTGATCTGTTTCACGATCTATGTTTAGACATTGTAATGAACTTTCAGAAAGTGAATACGGCTCCAAACAAATCGACAAATAATTGACATTAACTGTAAAGGTCTGGTAATATGCTTAGCACCAGATGGTTTGGATTTAGTATGAAGCTGTACTGCTACTTTGCATTCTCGTTAAGATCCTTTTGTTAAGTCTTTTTCAATTGAGAATGTTACTATTGCAAATTATGTTGTTTCTTTTCTTTGTCTTCTAGCAACAGCGAAGAAACAGAACTTCATGTCACTTTATTTATGTACCCATCTTGTAATGTGCTCTTACAGTGATTGTTTATGTTTTAATTTTTTAATATTTTAAAATTTCATGTATTGCAAAACACATCATCATAAAGTACTGTACTGTATCACACATTGGCTGCAATTAGGGCGGCTCGTCATTAAGGCCAGTGGGTGCCTGGCCCCACCGATAATCGAAAGGGAATAACTTCCAGAATAGACAAATAATAGTAAATACTCCAAAACCATGATTCTTCCGAAAATTGGTGTCTCACCTGCCAAGAAAAATGACCACGAGCCGTCACTGGCTGCAATGAATCTCTAACATCCATTGTCTCTTGCCCTTGATGTTACACTTGGCCAGGTTGAAATTTTTCCATCTTGTGATGTTTCCGTTCCATTTATGTCTCACCTCCCTCTTGCTCGTCGACCTTCAACTTTACCCTCTAATACAGCTTTGATCAATGTCTTTGAAATATTTCATTTTTAAAGATTTTAATTTATTATAATAATTATTTCTTAATTAAAAGTTTTTCTAGAATTTTTAATTGTCATTTTTCTTTCAATAATGAAACACGTGAAACAAGTTACTTTAATTTAACACAGATTAAAAACAAAATGCAGCGACGTCTTGACCAAAAGGCCTTTATCAAGAAAGGATACCAAAAAAAAGCGAAGACATTCAGACTTCCTTTACGGTAGACATAACATACACAATCATATAATAAATCCCTAACGTCACTAAACTCACTTTCGGACAGTTAGGAATTGATTGTATGACTGTAAATGTTATGCTTCGATGAACCACGTGTAAACATAAATAATGTGTCATCAGATTAATGTCTAAAAGACACTTATTGGTAAAAACAAATCCGCAGCCAAGACTAATATGTCAACAAGACTAATATATAAACAAGACTAATATGTAAACATGACTAATATGTAAACAATACTAAAATACGAGGGGAAGTCAATAAGTAAGCACAAAGTTATGTGAGATGGTAGGTAAATGTAGTTGGTGTTTTCTAAAAGTGTCATTAGGTGACAGCAACATCCAACTTTATATTCCGTTCGCCAGGTGGCGCTATGTGTCCATGCGCATGTCAGCGCATAAACAAATGGCGACTGTACTTACGGAGAGTACAACCAAAGAGCAACGTGCTGTCGTGTGTTTTTTGTGGGCAAAAGGACTGCCTGCAAAGGACATTCATAAGAAAATGCTTTCTGTTTATGCTGACAAATGTTTGTTCCGTAAAACGGTGCATAGTTGGGTAGAAAATTTTCTCAAGGACGCTCTAAAATTGTTGATGAAATCTGATCTGGTCGTCCTGTTGAGATTGCAACAGAAGCATCAGTGCAGCGGGTGGAGGAGATGATTACAGGTGACAGACGAGTAACGATAGACTCTGTAGCATCTGCAATAGGTGCTCACATGGTTCAGCATACAGCATAATGCATGATCGATTGAAATTTAAGAAAGTGCTCAAGGTGGGTACCCAGACAATTGAAAGAGGAACACAAATGAACCGATTTGGCCTGTCCTTGCATCATCTCTGTCGATACGAAGATGATGGAGAAGAGATGCTGAACAGGATTATTACTGGGGATGAATCATGGGTGCATCACTACCAGCCCGAATCAAAGCTTGCTTCAATGCAGTGGAAACATCCTCCTTCGCCTTGTGTCCAAAAATTCAAGGCTACGCCATCAGCAGGGAAGGTTATGTTGACTGTGTTCTGGGATTGTCAGGGAATGCTTTTAACCATTTCTGGAAGAAAGGTGACAATGTGAATTCCGAATCGTACTGTGAAGTTCTATCGATGCTTCATGGTGCAATTCGAAAAAACGTCCAGGGTTGCTGACTAGAGGAGTGTTGCTTCTTCATGACAATGCCAGATCACATACGGCTCGATTAACTCAGGAGAAAATTAACCAACTACGGTGGAAGTTCTGGAACATCCACCTTACAGTCCCGACTTAGCCCCAAGCGATTTCCACCTTTTTGGTCCACTGAAAGCCCACCTAGGCGGGGGACATTTCGTGAATGACGCAGAAGTTGAATGTGAAGTGAAAACGTGGTTTAGAAAACAGAGCCCGCAGTTCTATGCAGCCGGTTTGGGAGGACTGATAAAACGATGGGATAAGTGCATCAATGTTGGTGGAAATTATGTTGAGAAATAAAGGGACAATGTATGTATAAAAATAAACTGGTTTCAAGTTGTTATCATGTTTAGTTATTTTTCTACAGCCATTTGTGGCTTACTTATTGACTTCCTCTATAAACACGATTAATATATAAACAAGATTAGTGCAAAAAGTTAATATGTAAACAAGACTAATATGTAAACAAGACTAATATGTAAACAAGACTAATATGTAAACAAGACTAATATGTAAACAAGACTAAAATATAAACAAGATTCATATATATACAAGACCAATATATAAACAAGACTAATATATAATCAAGACCAATATATAAACAAGATTAATATATAAACAAGACTAATATATAAACAAGATTAATATATAAACAAGATTAGTGCGTCTAAATGTTAATGTGTAAACAAGACTAATATGTAAATAAGACTAATATATAAACAAGACTAATATGTAAACACGATTTTTTTAAACAGGAATAATGGGTACACAAGATTAATGTAAACATGAGTAAGTGTAAAATATTCGTGTGTAAACAAGATTAGTGTGTAAACAAGGTAAGTATATAAACTAAAACTAAATGCAATAATTTTCTTGATATTATTTTAGTGACAGCTTCTAAATGCATCTGTTGCTTTTAATATTATTAGATCGCTGTCATATTCAGATTGTATCTGAATTATGGTAAATTAAACTCTCTTTCCCGAGTGTCAACAATTCGTGTTTACAGTATTAACATTACTATCTTGATATTGTTGCCCGGTGTTTGTTGTTAGAACAGAAATACATTACACATTTCATAATTTAACGTCAGTATTTACAGTTTCCCCCATTTTTGATAACGTTCTTGCGTTCTCTGTATAGGATGTTAGAAACAAATAGTATAACATTGTTGTTGCTTTTGTAAGCTTTCAATATTAGGATCTGCCATTCTAAATAAAAATTTAATCAAAATTAATTGAGAACTCTGGCGTAGTCAAGAATCTTGTAAAGAGACGGAAACACTAATCGTTGTTGACATGTGCCACTCGATCAAGCTGTAAATCAACTAGTTGATCAAATTAGATGAAAATAGTTAGCAAAACGAGAAGACCGCTAGATCCAACCATCTCATATAAAACTGTTAATACATTCTACTAAAAATATATCTAAATCTTCACAAATTAAACTAGGGCTGCATTTTCTGATTGTATAATAACATTCTTTCTTTCTTTCTTTCTTTGTCCTTCTCTGCTTTTTGCCGCTAGACGTAGCAGGTTTAACTGATGATCGGTTTCCGAGATAATGCACGCTCGGTCGCTTGATATGGTGTGGTATTGTGGAGTTTTAAGATGTCTGTAACTCCATCAACCCATCTTTTCTTGGTCTGCCCCTTCCTCTTGATGATTCCATTTTCAGGTTGTACGCTCTTGCAACTGGTGAATTCGGGTTCATTCTGACCAAGTGGCCAAACCATTTGAGTCTCTGTTTTTCAATAAATCTACAGCAGGTGTTGTTCCGACTGTTCTAATTTCCTCATTTCTTATATGGTCTCTTCTTGTTTTATTTACTGCTTTCCTCAGGCATCTCATTTGGCATGTGGTAATTTTCCTTTCTTGTTCTTTTGTCAGTGCCAATGTTTGGCTCTGGTAGCACAGTGTTGGTAGAAAGATTGAATTTATAATCTGTCTTTAGTCACTACTGGAATAGCTGGGTGTTTCAAAATTGGGTAAGCTGGTATGTAATGTTGTTGGCTTGCTGGATTCTAGTTTCGATCTCTCTGTCCAGTCTACTATCAGATGTGAAGATACTTCCAAGGTATTTGAATTCTCTCACCTGCTTTAGCGTTTGGTCATTTATTTTTATGTTGATATCTTTATGTTCTCTACTTATAGTCATGACTTCTGTCTTTTGAATATTGATCTTCATGTTGTATTTGAGGCAGCTATTGTTGAGTAAGTTTATGTGTTCTTGAAGCTGTTCAATATTATTATGGAATATACACTGGTCGTCAGCAAAGAGCAGTTCATTTTGTTGGTCTGCGTTGAGTGATGCTTCATCTATTTTGGTGATACTATCCATGTATATAATAAAGAGAAGAGGTGATAATACACATCCTTGCCGTACTCCTGATGTTACTGGAAACCAATTTGTGAGTCCGGCGCTTGTTCGTATGGCACTTTCACTTTCTATATATATGGCTCTAACACAGTCTAGCAGTGTTCCTTTTATTCCGTAGTTTTCGAGAACACCCCATAATATGTCTCTGTTAACCCTATCAAATGCCTTCTCTTGGTCTATGAAGGCTATATTCATTTGATTTTTGTGTTCTATAGTCTTTTCACTAATTTGTCTTAGAGCAAATATTGCATCTGTGCACCCTTTTCCTTTTCTAAATCCAAACTGTTGTGGGCTGAGTGTTGGCTCCACAATTGGTCTTATTCGTTGCTCAAGAACTCTTGCAAACATTTTCCCACATGGCTTAGGAGGGAGATGCCTCTATATGTACTACAGTCTTGTTTTTTTTACCTTTTTTCTTCCATATTGGTACTATAATAACATTGCAAGCGAATAATCTGTATTCATACCAGGAGGAAACTTTCAGCAAGGACAAACTTCCATCTTTCATAATTATGTCATGAAATTTTAATGCAGAAGGTGTATATTGTCTATTGTCTTTCCCATGTGGATGATATAATCGGTTGTCCATTCCTGTCGTTAAGCGTAGGGGTGGGAGCTTTAATTTGCGTTCCAGGCCACTGAGTCGCCCTTGTTGTGTTATATCCGTGTTTATTTAGTGTGGTCTTGATATCGTCTATCCATCTTTTTCTTGGTATTCCCTTGGCTCTAGTACCTGATCTCTTTTATTGTATGTTGTTAGTGGTGGTTGGTTGTATTCCATTCTCATTAAATGTCCGAACCACTGCATTTGTTGTCTGTCAATGTATTCGGTGCATGACGTTATGCCCACTCTGCTTCTGATAAAACGTTACCACCATATATATTTTCAAATAAGCGGGATTCTCTTCATGAATAATTTTATTATGGTTTATTATCTACAGCTGTACCTCTGCGCGTTGTTACTCCTCCAAAAGAAATTGAATTTAAAGGAAACTTGCTATAACAATATGTAGTAATTATTTGTTTTATCATTGTCCTTTGTTCATTTTCTTGGAGAAAAAAAACTTACAATTTAACGTTTATTTTCAATTCTGTTTATTGAAGTGCTTTTGGATATACAATATTTGTTGTTTTTCCATCTGGTGCATACACGAATAAATCAGAATGTTTTCCGACGCGTGAACAGGCCACATATAGCTGTCCATGTGAAAAGCAGGAATTTTCCAAATGTAGTCCACACACTTGTAGTGATTGTCCTTGTGATTTGTTGATGGTCATTGCAAAGGCGAGTCGCACCGGAAACTGCAAGCGTTTGAATTCGAATGGCATGTCTGTTGGAATCATTGGGATGCGTGGCAATAGTATATCTTCTCCTTTAAATTTTCCATTTAAAATTGTACCTTCGATGATATTGTTCATCATATTTTCACTAAAAGTCTAGTACCGTTGCAAAGTCGTGGTGGATTAATGTTTCTGAGAAGAATGATAGGCACGCCAATTTTCAATGTTAAAACATGTGGTGGCATGCCTGGCAAACCAAGTGAATTCAAGAATTCAGTTGGATAATTGACAACTTCGTCTTGATTCATTACAGTATCGATGGACTTATACGTTGTCACTTCGCCTGGTATTTTGTTTTGAATGCTCAAATTCATGTCATATACATCCTTGTTTTTGCTGCTAATATTGCACGTGCACTGAGCCACTGATGATTTTGTAATTATGTGCAATATTTGGGAAAACGTTATGAATCAATTCGTCTGTAGTCGCTATGATGTTACAGAAGTTTGCTGGCAATGTGATACATCGTGTGGAATCATCGATTGGCATTTTCCCATTCCCAATATCCAACAATTGTTTTGCGAAACGTTTAGAGGTTTCATCATGTTGTAGTTGTATACGCATATTGGTCTTCAAAGTCAATTTCTGTATGTGTTGCCATAGAACTGATGATTTCAGGCATGCATTAAGTTCATCAGCGGGTGTT
>JADZMA010002766.1:0-11089 GCA_020796225.1 Arion vulgaris
CTGGTACAAATCATGCAGTTATGCAAATGATGCCATTTGGAACAAAACAAGCAATAAACAAAGCTGAGATCATGACCACCATTTTCGATGTCTTCTGGTTTCGCTTTGAAACTTTGTCAACTTGTAAACTTGTGATTGTCTTCTGTCTCCATTGTGTTTTACTGTGTAGTTGAAAAGCTAGTATTGCTGTACATGTAACGATGATCACAAAGACACTAAAAGGAATACACAAGCTGTTAATGACAAGAGTAATCATCTCCACTTATTGACGGTTTGATGTAGAAACCAATGAAATCATAGTTGTGTTTCCTGCAGCTAGAAACACTGCGCCTAATCGGTTAACAAAGTATATTGGGGCAGAAGTACAGAAGAGGATGACGGATATCAGAACTGTGATAACAGCAGATCTTTTCTTGGTAATGATACTTTTTATCTGCATATACAAAGAAAAGTACAATACAGTTCATGTGTATTAGCTTGGTATATTGTATATGGATTTTGTTGTAAATATATATATATATATATATTATGTTATGATGCTTTGTTAATAGTTTGTTGTTGTTGTAAGTAATGTGGTTTCTGTTTTAATAGAAAAACAAATTGAATTCAGAAAGGTACATGTAGTAAGGATGATGTACCAGAAGGGCAAGTTTCAGTATGAGTGGATGTCGTCTATAGAAGTTTCTAACCTCCAGAAGTTTACGTGGATATACTATCCTGAGCATGTATGTGTTTACGGTAATGAGAGAGCGGACAGGCTTGCCTCAACAGCATCGAGTGTTGGTAAGTTGAAGATGGATAAGTGGGATGTTCTTCGGTCTCTTCTCGAGTGTCTGTTGGATGAGGACACTAAAATAGATGTTGAATCGATCAAGCGATGTAGACAGTTTGGAGTTACCAGCAGTACAAGTAGATCTGGATGCCTGAGGGGCAGAGTGAGAGGTGTGTTTAATCAGCGAGCCACGAGAACAATCAGTATGCATACTCTTCGATAACTGTTGGGGGAACAACTTTAAGTCTGCCCGGAGTGCAATAACGTCAGTTTAGTAACCACTAACCAATAAGGATGGTAATAAATGTTTGAAATGAGTTGAAAACATAAATGTTAAAATTACAAGAAATGTATTGGCAAAATACGTAATTACAAAGTACTGTAGTTTTACAAATTACAAAAACAATGACAAAATACAGCAACGTTTCGACCAACAAGGCCTTTATCAAGCAAACGAACAAACAGGAGTGACAAATTAAAATGAAACACAAATGGACGACCGAACACAAACGTATCCAAGAAAAATCTGGAATAAAAACGAATAACGAAATAAATGTAACACAAAACACACACATAAAAACTAGAAATAGAACGGAAAAGAAACAATGAAACATCTAGTAGAATATATAACTTGAATACATGCAACATATACCCATATAGATTACAAAACATGGAAAGAGAAAGTACTAAGAAGCATAAGAATGTAATACATTGAGCCCGCGTGGTCGCAAGGTACCATACAAAGAAATCAACCGATTCTCCAGAGCAAATCGACTGCTATCATCCGAGGAACATGATCGGATGGCTGTGACCTGGACAGCGTGAGCTCCTAAATGGCCAGTATCATTGAAATGGGTGGCTACAGGGGTCACAGAGCATTGGCGTATGTCGCGCAAGTGTTGGGCGAATCGGTCACTGAGCCTCTTGCCTGTCTCGCCGATATAAGCCTTGTTACACCGCTTACAGATAATGGCATAGATAAGATTACGGGACTCGCATGTGAACCCATCGTCAATAAAAAACGTGCCTAAAGCAAAAGATACAGTACGCGTCTGTATCACATAAGCACACGTGTTGCAACGCCGACGGCCACACTGGACAGTGCCAAAATAAGTCTGGATATTGGACTTCAGGCGACTGTGTACTAACATATCTTTAAGACTTCTGTCCCGTCTGTAAGCAACCAAAGGATAGTTGGGAAGACAGAACGGGTCTCAGGATCTGATCTAAGGATAGACATATGACGGAATAAAACATTTTTCACCAGGGAACTATGGGGTGGTAAGTTAAGATAAGTTTTACTCTGAGTTAGTAGTCCTATGCTGGCTGGTAAGGGCCTGCTGGCGAGTGATTTTCTGAACTCGATGCATAGCCGAGACAAGCACGCTCTCCGGGTATAGGCGCCTATGAAAGAAATCAAGCATCTCGTGAGCTCTCCCAAGAAAATCATCGTCCTCGCTACAAAGGCGACGAAGGCATAAGAGCTGCGAGAATGGCAAAGAGTCACGACAAGCCCGGGGATGGGAAGAAGTATAGAGGAGAAAACTATGTGCATCAGTAGGCTTGTAATATACTGATGTAGTGATAGTGGATAGGCGTAAGGTGATAGTAATGTCAGAAAGTTGACACAAGTAGTGGAGATGTGAGAAGTAAAACGAATAGAAGGGTTGAAAACATTAATGAAATTAATGAAGCGTGACAAATCGGCTTCAGGCATATCAGTGATGCCAATACAGTCATCAATGTATCTGTGATAGACAGACGGAAGGGGCCATCATATGTAGTACATACTAGGTGTTCAAGATAACCCATGAAGAGACAAGCATAACTAGGTCCCATTTTAGTACCCATGGCAACCCCACTGATCTGCTCAAAGAATTGGTCATTAATCTGAAAGGAGTTAAGAGTGAGAACTAGTTCAGCAAAACGAAGGAGAGCAGAAGTTGACACAAGTGGATGAGTTCTCCTATTGAGAAAGAACTGGAGAGCTATAAGGCCGTCATGATGAGGTATAGAAGTGTACAATGAGCACACATCAAGGAGGAAGAGACGGTAGGTTCTCTCGGTAGCAACTCAATGGTAGAAAAGACAGACAAAGCGTGGTTCGTATCCTTCAAAAATGACGGGAGTGTGGTGACTATGGGATTAAAGATGCTATCAAGGAATTCGGAGATGTGTTCCGTATGGCAAGAGCAAGCAGAAACGATAGGCCTACCGGGAGTGTGGAGTTTATGGATTTTGGGGAGCATATAAAAGGCGGGTTTACCCAAACAGCTATCGATCACACAGAGTGATGATGCACTAGATGGAAGGTCGTTCGAGGCAATTAAGTTCTTAATGACTTCAAGACTGGAAGGTCGTTCGAGGCAATTAAGTTCCTTATTAAGGTCGTCGCCTTTGTAGCGAGGACGATGATTTTCTTGGGAGAGCTCACGAGATGCTTGATTTCTTTCGTAGGCGCCTATACCCGGAGAGGGTGCTTGTCTCGGCTATGCATCGAATTCAGAAAATCACTCGCCAGCAGGCCCTTACCAGCCAGCATAGGACTACTAACTCTGATAGAGTAAAACTTATCTTAACTTACCACCCCATAGTTCCCTGGTGAAAAATGTTTTATTCCGTCATATGTCTATCCTTAGATCAGATCCTGAGACCCGTTCTGTCTTCCCAACTATCCTTTGGTTGCTTACAGACGGGACATAAGTCTTAAAGATATGTTAGTACACAGTCGCCTGCAGTCCAATATCCAGACTCATTTTGGCACTGTCCAGTGTGGCCGTCGGCGTTGCAACACGTGTGCTTATGTGATACAGACGCGTTCTGTAACTTTTCCTTTAGGCACGTTTTTTATTGACGATGGATTCACATGCGAGTCCCGTAATCTTATCTATGCCATTATCTGTAAGCGGTGTAACAAGGCTTATATCGGCGAGACAGGCAAGAGGCTCAGTGACCGATTCGCCCAACACTTGCGCGACATACGCCAATGCTCTGTGACCCTGTAGCCACCCATTTCAATGATACTGGCCATTTAGGAGCTCACGCTGTCCAGGTCACAGCCATCCGATCATGTTCCTCGGATGATAGCAGTCGATTTGCTCTGGAGAATCGGTTGATTTCTTTGTATGGTACCTTCGACCACGTGGCTCAACGTATTACATTCTTATGCTTCTTAGTACTTTCTCTTCCCATGTTTTGTAATCTATATGGGTATATGTTGCATGTATTCAAGTTATATATTCTACTAGATGTTTCATTGTTTCTTTTCCGTTCTATTTCTAGTTTTTATGTGTGTGTTTTGTGTTACATTTATTTCGTTATTCGTTTTTATTCTAGATTTTCCTTGGATACGTTTGTGTTTGGTCGTCCATTTGTGTTTCATTTTAATTTGTCACTCATGTTTGTTCGTTTGCTTGATAAAGGCCTTGTTGGTCGAAACGTTGCTGTATTTTGTCATTGTTTTAGTAATTTGTAAAACTACAGTACTTTGTAATTACGTGTTTTGCCAATCAAATAGTTTTACTGCAATTCCATATATATATACTGAAGAAATGTATTACACTCTGAAAACCATGTCCACATGATTCAATACATACTGTAAACAATGCTAGAGCTACTACTACTGCTACTACCACAAATACTACTAATACTATTATTACTATTAATATTGTTGCTACTACTACTTCCACTACTATTATTGCTGATAATAATATTAATACTACTACTATCACTGCGACTAACTGCCATCACCACAAATGCTGTCAATACAACTACTACTAATACCAATAATACTACTACTACACTTACCTCTACCACAACTACTACTGATGCTACTACATATGATTACTAATACTACGACTGTTACGGCTACTATAACTGCAACTACTTCAACTGCTACCAGTACAATTTTGTCATGAAAACAATATACACAACTCCATTCAAGCCTACCTAATCGATGTTCAACTATACTCTTCTCAACAATGGTGACTGTGATGATGCTAATACTATAAGCATGTCGCAGGAGCAAGGGACAGTGTTGTTTCCAGGTCGAAGCTGATAATAATAGCTTCTGTATCAGAGTCGGCACCCTTTAGTGATATTTGTCATATTGAATCATTGTAAGATGAACAATCTTGAAACGTATTCTCTAGACTCTAGTTTCTGTCTTCTATGGTCAACCGTTTCTATAGAAATCGATGAATCTGTAAATACCAAGATCATCAAACGGAAACATTAAATATGCAACGTTTAATAACGCTCTGTCACCTCCTAAAGTCGTTGTCCTTAAAGCATAAACATGTACAGCGGATGGTGCTCATCTGTTATCAAAACTTTAAGGGCACTGGACATCTCTAGATTATGTTTCGTTTTCCACAAAGACAAGCCATCTCTTCATAACGTATGTCATTTTAGTAGCTAGGTTTTTTCAAACTGGTATTTTTCTAGGTACTTTTTTTTAAAAATCAGTCTGAAGCACACAAATGATCACAAGTTACAAAAATGTAAAATAAAATATGTCATGTGGTTGAAATGACCTGTTCATGCCGGGCAAAATATGATGTCACACTAACTTGAATTATTTATTTTATGCGAACGTATTGTCCCTCAATCTGAACCTTACATCAACGGGAATTGGCTATTATCTTGTGATTTGGAAAACGACATTACTGGAAAATAAAGGAAGTCTAACTTTCGCCAGGCTCACTATATTCTCGAAAGCCAAATAACTATATATAAAAACGAAGCTAAAAATGTATAGAAGCAGTCTCCTGTGAGTGTGATTATGATGTAGCGATCGATATAAGTAACACACAATACCATACACAGATTGGAGACATTCCAACATATATATTTAGAAAATAATTCCCTCAAATAATATGGCCAAATACAATAGTAAATAAAGAACTGTACAAACAATTAAACTGTACTCTATTGGGGCAATCATTAAAAAAACATTGATATAATAATCAAATCAAACTTCTTAGAATAGTACTGTTCAAAATAGTTCTTGGGATGCGAGTGTGGGAGGGGTCAGGGGTGGGTTAGGGGATATGGATATATTTCACGATAAAATAACGATCTAGCCCTTGTTGTATATGGGTATATTTCACTATAACATAATGCTCTAGACCTTGTTGTATATGGGTATATTTCACTATAACATAATGCTCTAGACCTTGTTGTATATGGGTATATTTCACTATAACATAATGCTCTAGACCTTGTTGTATATGGGTATATTTCACTATAACATAATGCTCTAGACCTTGTTGTATATGGGTATATTTCACTATAACATAATGCTCTAGCCCTTGTTGTATATGGGTATATTTCACGATAAAATAATGCTCTAGTCCTTGTTGTATATGGATATATTTCACTATAACATAATGCTCTAGACCTTGTTGTATATGGGTATATTTCACTATAACATAATGCTCTAGCCCTTGTTGTATATGGGTATATTTCTCTATAACATAATGCTCTAGACCTTGTTGTATATGGGTATATTTCACTATAACATAATGCTCTAGACCCTGTTGTATATGGGTATATTTCACTATAACATAATGCTCTAGACCTTGTTGTATATGGGTATATTTCACTATAACATAATGCTCTAGTCCTTGTTGCATACGGTGCATTACGCTGTTGATTTTACAAATTTTGTTTACAATGCGATGTGTGCCCCAAAGACAGTTTAGTACCGGTATTCCCAATGTGGAGTCCAACCACGGGGTGGGGGAGGAGGGACATTTTCATTTTAAAGGGGGATTGGAGTCGTTTAGAGTTAACTAATGTGCATGATGTTGCAAAACTGAAATATCGGCTTTTGGATGTCTGTTGACAAACACGAAATTGCTTCACAATCACGTTACTGAAATTTAAAACATCTTCAGGAAACGGAAAGTACTTATATCTAGGTACATTTCTACTTCCTTGTAAGATGAGCACAAAGAGTTTTTTTTTTTTTGCAAAAACCCCAGAGGAAGCAACGGAAGTAACGAATATGATCAACAAATAAACAGAGTACAGGTATTAAGAGTTTTCGAAAAAACACATAGACAAATACGGGACTCGAACCACTTACCCTCATTTCTTACGACACAAATCGCCTAACCTAGCAATACAAGCGTCCTTACGAACACAACCAATGAGCCATTCTAAATAAAAAATGACTCACGGAGGAGTGTCTTACTTTAACGCTACGTTAAAATTAGACACAAAATAATCAGGTAAGGTTCGATCGAACAGTATTTGTACAAACACATGATATATGCTTATTGTGCTTGTATATTTGTAATATTATACTGTTAATTCTTTGTAGTGTTTGTATATTTACAGTTGTAAATTTACAAGTATAAATTGACGGTTGATTTATTAGCTGGCATTTGAACTTTTTTTTTTTAACTTGGTCGGTCTTGTAACTGTGAACAATTCAAGCAGGTTTCACTATGAAAAATCAATTTCTTTGTAATTCTGTGGAATGCTGTATCTGTATTGTTTTACTGATTTTCTTCCTGACAAGCAGTCATTCATAGCTAGAAAATAAATATTCTTTCTTACAGTCGAATGTTTGTCAGAATGCGTCAACGTGAATAATTGTATGGTTAAATATTGGTAGCATTCACCAATGTACTTAAACATTATCTACAATTGATAATGTGCTTGCTTTATTTCAAAAGTGGATCACTGTAATTGTGGTTTAGATAACTATTCCCAGCCATGACAAAATATATTCATCATCATCATCAGGTGCCATCTCCACATCGAAGGTTGGCTGCAATGAATCTCCAGCATCCTCTGTCTTTCGCCTTGGTGTTGCACACTGCCAGACTGTAACCTGTCCAGTTCTTAAAGTTTCCCTCCCACTTATCTCTCGGTCTTCCTCTTGCTCTTCTCCTCAACTTTCCCCTCTAGTAAATGTTTTATCATGGTGTCATGCCTTTTTATGTGCCCAAAATACTTTACTTGTCTGAATTTTATTTCTCTAATAATTGTTTCTTCATGCCTAGTTTTCCTAAAACTTGTTTATTTGTCTGTTTTTCTGTCCATGAAACTCTGCTTATTCTTCTATATATCCACATTTCAAATGCATCAATTCTGTCTTCTAACTGCATGTTCATTGTCCATGTTTCTGAGCCATACATGAATATAGGATATATATAGCATTTGATCATTCTCATTTTTAGCCTGTTTGTAATTTGTTTGGATGTCAGTAACTTTCTCATACTATTGAAGTTATTCTTGGCCATTCCTATTTTCTTTTTAATTTATGTTATACATCTGCCATCATCTGTTATCATGTGACCAAGATATAAGAAGCTTTTTACTTGATGTAGTAATTTCCAAGTTTTTTTATATTAATTTTGGGTTTTTTCCATTTCTTGTTGATTACCATAGTTTTTGTTTTATGTATGTTAATGTCTAATCCATATTCCCTGCTAGTTCTGTCCAATTGGTTCACTAGTTCTTGTAATTCTTGTTCATTTTCTGCTATCAATACTGTGGCATCTGCATATCTTAAGTTGTTTATTATTTTTCCACTGATCTTGAGTCCTGGCATTCCCTCTAGTTGTTTGAAGATTTTCTCTTTGTAGACGTTAACTAGGCTTGGTGACAGAATGTATCTTTGTCTCACTTATCTCTTTATGTCTATGTATGCAGAGTAGCTAGTTTCATATTTTATTATTTCTGTCTGTTCCCAATATATGTTTCTTTTTAGAACTCTGTTTTTTTTAAAACTAACACACATACACAGACATCCAAACATATACCTATACATACACATAGTCATGCACATCTCTCATCCTTTTTTTTTAAAATCAACATGAAAAAATTAATTTAATATCGAGTTGTTGAACATCGAAAAAATTTAATGAGTTCTTTCAATTGTTAATTGTACAAGTAAAATACGTAATCATACCAAACATATATAATTACCTAAAATATGTCGCAGGTTCCCTCCCTCTGGATGTGTTGTCAGAGTTTACTCCACCAATAGTGTGCACAACCCTGCTGATCCACAAGGCAGTGGGCATCCTAGGGTTTGCTCCTCTTCATTTAGCACTGCCGATCCGACGACCACTACGAAACAGACGTTCAACAATTGCAGAAGGTAACGTCAAACGGTAGCAGATAAAACATCTGATCTGACTGCGTAATCAGGCTTATCATCTACATGTTCGTCCTTATGATATTCACATCACACTGGCAGTTATTTCTCCAGGCCTTGGCATCATGCGTGACTACAATGTATTTTCTGGTAATCATTATGCATTAGAATACCAAAATCAATAGCTATATATAAAATGCATGTATTTGTAATCTTATATGTGATAAATTACTAACATTCATTCTTCTTTTCTTTCTTTCTTCTCTATAATCCTGTTTTGCCGCACAGTGTCAGGACAAGAAGAGATTTCTAGAACGAGCCCTTGTGTGCGATTCATAAATTGTGTCTTTCGTCGTCTCTGTTATCTATGATGTTCATCTTTTATGTGACCGGCCTTTTGCTTTGTATCCATTGCATCGGAGCAACATCGCTCTTTGAGGTGCACTGTCTGTTGATAATATGCTTATGTGGTTGACTATTTACTTTGTTGTTTCTTGATGAAGTCTAGTACTGATTTTGCACCCACTTTTTTTCTTGATGTCTTCATTTCTAAACCGGTCTCTTCTAATTACTCCCAGCATTCTGCGTAAACACTTTATTTCTGTCGTGTCTAGTTTTCTTCTATCATTTGATGCCAGCGTCCAGGTTTGGCACTGGTAACATAATGTGGGTAGAAAGATTGTGTTAAACACTGCTCTTTTTGTGTTCAAAGATACATGTTAGCATTTTAAAATTGGCGCCATCTGCACTATCATTTGATTTGCTTTGTTGCATCTGTGTTGGATTTCATTAGTTATTTTTTCCCTTTGCTGAAACAATGCTTCTTAGAAATGTAAAGTCTTTGACTTGTTTAATGTGCAATTGTCGATGGAGATATTGGTAGCGCTTTTCTCTCTAGCGAATGTCATTAATTCGGTTTTGTCGATGTTTATTTTTATAATGTACTCATTACATGTTAGCTGGAGTCTGTTATGTGTTGATGTAGCTGTTTTTTTATTGTTGAATCGTCGATTGCCTGATCGTCGGCAAAAAGAAATTCGTTTAAGAGTTTCCTTCTCTGGTGTTAGCTGGTTTTCATATTGGATCGGTATATATGATGAACAGCATTGAGCACTAACATACATTGTGTATTGTAAAACAGATTCTACATTGTAAACTTTTTAAAAATTGGCATTAAAAAAGACCTGCAGTTCTTGCTTAAAAGAGCTTTATAAATTATTTATATGTATTTTCTCCCTCGGATTTATATTTGTGAAATAGTTCGTTATACATGTCCCTGTATCTACTACTCATGCGATAGTAAATAAAGATATTCATAGATGAGTTTATGCTCTCCATTATGAAACCAAATCCGGCAAGTACCATTGATAAGGGCAAATATTTTCCATTAACTGACATCTCTGGTAGAAATCCTGCAGTAAATGAAATAATCGCGTTGGGAACAAAACAAATAATAAACAATGTTGATATCATGACCACCATTTTGGATGTCTTTTTATTTCGCATTGAAACTCTGTCAATCTGTGAACTGCTGTTTGTTTTCTGTCTCCATTGTGTTTTACTGTGGAGTTGAAACACTAGTATTGTCGTACATACAACGATGATAACAAAGGCACCAAAAGGAATACAAAAACTATTTATGATAAAAGTGACCATCTCCACTTCTTGACGGTTTGATGTAGAAACCATTGCAAGTACTGTTTTGTTTCTTACTGCCATATACACTAAGTCCAATCGGTTGACAACGTATATTGGGGCAGAAGTACAGAAGAAGATCACGGATATCAGGACTGTAATAACAGTAGATCTTTTCTTGGTAAGGATACTTTTTATCTGGATAAAAAAATTAAATTAAAAGACAGTCTATGTGTAATATCTTGATATGATAATGTGATACGTTATGGTAATATATACATTTTGTTATGAAATACTGTTAATATTTTTGTTGTTAATAATTTCACATGCAGTGTTCTAAGATCACACAATACATTTAACAAAATGTTACATTGGGTTATGATAATGATGAATGTCCTAGATAAATACACTTTTCATTAAATGTGTACACTATGAAGAAGATATCAATCTTTTCTATTATTATTGCTAATAATACTATAGTGCGTTTCAAATCGTGTGCCTTCAAACTTCTTCTAATATCTCAATAACGTCATCATCATCAAGGTGCGTATCCTTTATAGGACGTT